>JAITYX010000006.1:3005000-3157500 GCA_021018815.1 Talinum fruticosum | reverse complement strand
GGGTTCGTTGTTTCGCCGGGGAGGAGGTCGAGACGCGCCTCCCGAGTGATATAACTCATCCGCGGGTCGTTCTGCTGGGCGGGTTTCGACAATGATCCTTCCGCAGGTTCACCTACGGAAACCTTGTTACGACTTCTCCTTCCTCGAAATGAGAAGGTTCGGTGGACTTCTCGCGACGTCGCCGGCGGGAACCGCCCACGTCGCCGCGATCCGAACACTTCACCGGACCATTCAATCGGTAGGAGCGACGGGCGGTGTGTACAAAGGGCGGGGATGTAGTCAACGCGAGCTGATGACTCGCGCTTACTAGGAATTCCTCGTTGAAGACCAACAATTGCAATAATCTATCCCCATCACGATGAAATTTCAAAGATTACCCGGTCCTGTCGGCCAAGGCTATAGACTCGTTGAATACATCGGTGTAGCGCGCGTGCGGCCCGGAACATCTAAGGGCATCACGGACCTGGTTATGGCCTCAAACTTCCGTGGCCTGGAAGGCCACAGTCCCTCTAAGAAGCTAGCTGGTAAGGGTTACCTCCACATAGCTAGTTAGCAGGCTGAGGTCTCGTTCGTTAACGGAATTAACCTGGACAAATCGCTCCACCAACTAAGAACGGCCATGCACCACCACCCATAGCATCAAGAAAGAGCTCTTAGTCCGTCAATCCTTACAATGTCCGGACTCGTAGGGTTTCCACGTACATGCGTCCACGAGTCGTCCCTCCACTTTGGCTTGGATGGCATTGAGAAGCCTCATGGAAGCGAGCTTCTTCTCCTCTTGTCGTTCTTCCTCCATGATTAGAGCAGCTAGCTTGTCCCTTTTGGACACTTAAAGACTCGGTGAGGCCCGCTGCAAAAGAAGCAAGAGATTTCTTTCTTGGTGTGTCCCTCCTTGGCCTTCCCTTATCCTTGTAGGAGGACGTCTTTCCCTTCTTAGGAGACTTGTCACGGTCTCCCCACTTTTCTGTGATCCGCCTTCTTGCTTTGTCCCTTCGAGGACTTGAATTCGTAGAGTGACTCGGCGCAGCAATTGCGGAGGCGAGGTCTTGTACTCCTCGCCTCTCTAATTCCATCTCGGCCCATCCACATAGGCCGTTGACGAAGAAGCACAAGGCATCTTGGTCTCCCATGGAGGGAATTTCCAAGCGTAATTCTTGGAATTCCTTCACATATTCTCAAATATGACCCTCCTTATGTTGGAGGTTTCGAGCTTAACCGCGCTTCCCGTTGGGCATCCGTGGGATAGAGCGCTTCTTGAGTTCTTCCTTGAATGCCTCCCATGTGGTAACAGGTCGAGACCCTCTATTGACGTCATCACATTGACGTCGCCACCGAAGAAGAGCCGTATCTTTAAGAAAGAGGGAAGGGTTACTCACCTTAAGGTCGTCTCCTCGATACATGAGGCTTTAAAATAAGCCTCGAGTCCCCACGAGAAGTTGTCAATCTCCTTTGCACTCCTGGCTCCCTTGTAGTCTAGAGGCTTAGATGCACTCATCCTGAGGCGTCGCTCCTGGATCGACCCATCGTTGGCCACCGCGGCCGTGCATGACTTCATTTGTGCCTTTAATTCCTCCATTTGCTCTCGTTGCACATCGAGAGTTGCCTTGAGTTCACTATCTTTGGCCTCCATCTGTGGCTTTCGGGGTGGCCACCTCCTTGGTGAAGTCCGAGCATACCGCATTGAGGGCCAATCGCATCTCTTCCTTGAGCTCAGAGTCATCCTCCTTAGACTCGAGCTCCACGACACTCGAGTCGGGGTGTCGACTTCTTCCTTAGCCGTCAAGGATGCTATACAGTTAGGCAACCCTTTCCTCGAGAGCGCGATAGCCTCCCGGACTTCTCCGGCCCTTCTTGCCCTTGTGGTTGTTGCCCTCCTTCGGTGATGCTCGACATTCTTACCCAAAGTTTGGCTCGATACCAAGCTGTCACGAGACGATAATTCACTCAAACATAGGACCCGTCGTTGCGTTAGCAAACTAGACCCGAGACCCTTTTGTAAGCTTGCTAATAAGCCTTAACGATGCTTAACTTAAGCTGAGAGAGAAAGCTAAGTAAGCAAGGAAACTTAGAGAGAGAGTTTGGGAGAATGCTTTGTATTGAACTCTTGGAATTGATCGATACAAATGAGGACCCCATGAGGGTATATATATATGGCCACCTCCTCGATGGACGGTGGAGATCTAATTGATCCAATGACTAAGATTGCGTATTTAGAATTTTCTATATAAATATCCATACATCTACATAAGTGTAGAATATTCCCGAACTTGGGAGGCCTTGGTGGAACCAAGGAGAGAATTCTAGAAGGTTCGGGCTCTTCCGGAATCAATGAGAGAATTCTAGAAGATTCCGGGCTCTTCCGGAATCAAGGAGAGAATTCTAGAAGAATTGAGGCTCTTCCGAAATTAAGGAGAGAACTCTAGAAGATTCCGGGTTCTTCTAGAGCGTTCCGTGACATCCTCCCCACCTATTCCTGCGACGTCCTCGTAGCCTTGGCGTCTTCGAACGCTTGTATTTGCTCCTTGAAGCGCCACAAGTTCCGGATGGGCTCCCAGCCTTGCTCCGCTATCCGGTAGTCCCTTCCATTTGACGAGCAACTCGTGTGTTGGAGGCTTCACAAGCGCTTGGCATGCCTTGGTAAGGTCGTGGCTTACCTTGACAAGTGCTTGGCGTGCCTTGGCAAGGCCGTGGCATGCCTTTGCAAGGTCATAGCATGCATTAACAAGCACATGACACACGTTGACAAGCACTTGACACACGTTGACAAGCACCTTGACACACGTTGACAAGGTCGTGGCATACATTGACAAGTGCTTGGCGTGCCTTGGAAAGGCCATGGCATGCCTTGGCAAGTACTAAAAATGCCTTAGCAATGCTATAGCATGCATTGACAAGCACTTGACACACATTGACAAGCACTTGACACACGTTGACAAGCACCTTGACACACGTTGAGAAGGTCGTGGCATTCATTGACAAGTGCTTGGCGTGCCTTGAAAAGGCCATGGCATGCCTTGTGTCACGGAATGCTCTGGAAGAACCCGGAATCTTTTAGAGTTCTCTCCTTGATTCCAAAAGAGCCCGGAATCTTCTAAAATTCTCTCCTTGGTTCCACCAAGGCCTCCTAAGTTCCGGAATGTTCTACACTTATGTAGATGTATGGATATTTGTATAGAGAATTCTAGATACGCAATTTTAGCCGTTGGATCAATTAGATCTCCACCGTCCATCGAGGAGGTGGCCATGTATATATACCCTCATGGGGTCCTCATTTGTATCGATCAATTCCAAAAGTTCAATACAAAGCATTCTCCCAAACTCTCTCTCTAAGTTTTCTTGCTTACTTAGCTTTCTTTCTCGGCTTAAGTTAAGCATCGTTAAGGCTTACTAGCAAGCTTACAAAAAGGGTCTCGGGTCTAGATTGCTAGCGCCGCACGGTCCTAAGTTTGAGTGAATTATCGTCCCGTGACGATTGGTATCGGAGCCAAAGTTTGGGCAAGAATGTCGAGCATCATCGAAGGAGGCCAACAACCACAAGGGGCAAGAAGGGCCGGAGAAGTCCCGGAGGTCATGCCGCTCTCGAGGAAAGGGTTGCCTAACCGTATAGCATCCTTGACGGCTTAAGGGAAGAAGTCGACACCTCGACTCAAAGTGTCGGGAGCTCGAGTCTAAGGAGGATGACTCGGAGCTCAAGGAAGAGATGCAGTTGGCCCTCAATGCGGTATTCTCGGACTTCACCAAGGAGATGGCCACCCGAAAGCCATAGTGGAGGCCAAAGATAGTGAACTCAAGGGCCGCTCTCGATGTTCAACGGGAGCAAATGGAGGAATCGAAGGCACAAATGAAGTTGTGCACGGCCGCGGTGGCCAACAGTGGGTCGATCCAGGAGCGATCGCCCTAGGATGAGTGCATCTAAGCCTCTAGACTACAAGGGAGCCAGGAGTGCAAAGGAGATTGACAACTTCTCGTGGGGACTCGAGGCTTATTTTAAAGCCTCATGCATCGAGGAGACGACCTTAAGGTGAGTAACGCTTACCTCTTTCTTAAAGATACGGCTCTTCTCTCGGTGGCGACGTCGATGTGATGTCGTCAATAGAGGGTCCGACCTGTTACCACATGGGAGGCATTCAAGGAAGAACTCAAGAAGCGGCTCTATCCCATGGATGCCCAACGGAAGCGCGGGTTAAGCTTCGACACCTCCAACATAAGGAGGGTCATATTTGAGAATATGTGAAGGAATTCCAAGAATTACGCTTGGAAATTCCTCCATGGGAGACCAAGATACCTTGTGCTTCTTCGTCGACGACCTATGTGGATAGGCCAGGATGGAATTAGAGAGGCGAGGAGTACAAGACCTCGCCTCCGCAATCTGCCGCCGAGTCACTCTAAGAATTCAAGTCCTCGAAGGGACAAAGCAAGAAGGCGGATCACAGCAAAAGTGGGGGAGACCGTGACAAGTCTCCTAAGAAGGGAAAGCCGTCCTCCTACAAGGACAAGGGAAGTCCAAGGAGGGACACACCAAGAAGGAAATTTCTTGCTTCCTTTGCAACGGGCCTCACCGAGTCTTTAAATGTCCAAAAGGGGCAAGCTTGCCGCTCTAGTCATGGAGGAAGAGCGACAAGAGGAGAAGAAGCTCGCTTCCATGAGACTTCTCAATGCCATCCAAGCCAAAGTGGAGGGACAGCCTCGTGGACGCATGTACGTGGAAACCCACATTAACGGCAAGCCACTACAAGCGATGTTGGATACGGGAGCCGATACGGTCTACATGGCCAAGGAGCTTGCCGAGGAGATTGGCCTCTCCTACACTAAGGAGAAGGGCTTTGGCAAGGGGGTTAAAGCGAGGAGTCTCCCAATCGAAGGTGTTGCGCGTAACACCGAGATTTAGATCGGCCAGTGGAAAGGTATGGCCGACATCACTGTTGCTCCCCTAGATAAGAAATTTTATCTTGGCATAGATTTCCTTCATACGGTGAAGGCATTCTTGGTGCCTTACACCAATACCATGTGTATCATAGAAACGGGCGTACGTGTGTTGTCCCCGTGAAGAGGGAGATCGATGAAAGGAAAATGCTCTCCGCTCTTCAATTCTCTAAGGGCATCAAGAAGAGAGAACCGACCTTCATTGCCACCCTCAAGGAGGTTGAGGGGGCTAAGGATATCCAAGCTCCCAAAGTCGTCCAGGAGGTGCTAGACGACTTTCAAGATGTGATGCCGGCCGAGCTAC
This sequence comes from Talinum fruticosum, assembly GCA_021018815.1. Lineage (NCBI taxonomy): Eukaryota > Viridiplantae > Streptophyta > Magnoliopsida > Caryophyllales > Talinaceae > Talinum > Talinum fruticosum. The sequence continues at coordinate 3,152,273 of JAITYX010000006.1, read as the reverse complement.
CGAAGAAACTTCCTCCAAGGCGGGAAGTGGACCATGCCATCGAGTTAGAGCAGGGGCAAAACCACCCGCATTGGCCCCTACCGCATGGCACCTCCGAAGCTCGAGGAGCTACGGAGACAAGTGAAGGAGTTGTTGGATGCTCGGATACATCCGTCCCTCGAAATCGCCACTATGGTGCGCCGGTCCTCTTCCAAAAGAAGCATGATAGGTCCCTTCGTCCGTGCATCGACTACGGGCACTTAACAACATTACCATCAAGAACAAGTACCCGATTCCGCGCATCGATGATCTATTCGATCAACTAGGAGATGCAAGGTACTTCACCAAGTTGGACTTGAGGAGTGGATACTATCAAGTCCGCATAGCCGAAGGGGACGAGGCAAAGACGGCATGCGTCACACGCGACGGATCGTACGAGTTCTTGGTCATGCCCTTTGGCATCACGAATGCACCGACCACATTCCGCACCCTCATGAATAAGGTACTTACTCCTTACCTTGATCGCTTCGTCGTTATCTACTTAAATGATATTGTCATCTATAGTAAAAACTCGAGGAGCATGTGGGACACTTGCGGAAAGTGTTCTCGACCTTGAGGGACAACCAACTCTACGTCAAGAAGGAGAAGTGCTCCTTCGCCCAAGAGGAGGTGCCTTTCTTGGGTCATATTGTCGGCAAGGGAAGGGTTCGGATGGATCCTTCCAAGGTGAAGGCCATACAAGAGTAGGAGCCACCCACCAAGGTCATCGAGTTAAGATCTTTCCTTGGCTTGGTGAACTACTACCGGCGGTTCATTCAAAGCTATTCCGCAATCGCCGCTCCTCTCACCGACTTGTTGAAGAAGGGAAGAGGATGGGCTTGAGGCCGGAGTGCCAACAAGCGTTCGAAGCCTTGAAGAAGGCTATCATGGAAGAGCCAATGCTAGTTCTTCCCGACCTTCACAAGCCGTTCGAGCTGCACACACGATGCTTCCGACTTTGCCATCGGAGGAGTTTTAATGCAAGAAGGTCATCCTATTGCCTTCGAAAGTCGGAAGCTTAATGATACAGAGAGGCGATACACGGTGCAGGAGAAAGAGATGACCGCGGTGGTGCATTGTCTCCGGACTTGGAGACATTTCTTGCCGGGGAGTAAGTTCGTCATCAAGACGGACAACGTTGCCACAAGCTACTTCCGGACACGTAAGAAGCTCACTCCCAAGCAAGCGAGGTGGCAAGATTTCCTGGCAGAGTTTGACTACGAACCGGAGTACAAACCCGACAAGGTTAATCCGGTGGCCGACGCCTTGAGCCGAAAAGGGAGCTTGTCGACATAAGTCGGCCTCAAAGCAACTTGAGGGACCGGATTTGTGATGGGCTTAAGCACGATCGCTTGGCCCATACCATCATCAACCTCGTGCGGGAAGGCAAGACGAGGAGATTCGGGTTGAAGATGGCCCAAGTACTCACAAAAGGCAAACGCCTCTACGTGCTCGCCTATGACAACCTCGCGGAGGGAAGTCGTTAAGGAATGTCACGATAGCAAGTGGGCAGGACACCGGGGTTACACCGAACGTTCGCCCTTGTGAGCAACTCTTATAATTGGCCTCACTTGAAGGATGATGTGGAGGCCTTTGTGAGGACTTGTCTTGTGTATCGACAGGACAAGATTGAACAAAGAGCTCCCGTAGGATTCTTAGAGCCACTTCCCATTCCCGAGAGACCATGGGAAAGTGTCTCGATGGACTTCATCGTGGGCTTACCCACGAGCGATGGGTGCAATTGGGTTATTGTGGTGGTAGACCGGTACTCCAAGTATGCCACTTTCATTCTTGCACCCAAGGAATGTTCAGCAGAGCGAGCCGCCCAACTGTTCTTCAAGCACGTAATGAAGTATTGGGGCTCGCCGCGTTCGATAGTGAGTGATCGGGACACTCGCTTTACGGGTCGTTTCTTGACGGAGCTATTCAAGCTCATGGGGTCCGAACTCAACTTCTCCACCGGCTTTCACCCCTGCACCGATGGACAAACGGAACGGGATTGGGCAAAGCTACTTGATGTAGCTCGGCTCTCGTACAACCTACGAGAGGAGCGAGTCCACTAGCCGGAGTCCGCTCGAGATTGTTACGGGGCAACAACCTCCGACTCGAGCACGATCGCCACGAGTTACAAGGGTCCAAGCCCGCCTGCTTTCAAGTTCGCAAAGGACTCGGAATGATCAAGCCGACATGGCGCGGGCTTACTTGGAGAAAGCCTCCAAGAAGATGAAGAAATGGGCCGACAAGAAGCGTCGCCCACGAGAGTTCCAAGTTGGAGACCTTGTCCTCGTCAAGATGTACAACCACGCGAGGTTGAGTGGTCGACATCGAGGACTTATTCGGAGATACGAAGGACCCTTCCCCATCCCTAAGAAGGTTGGGGCACAAGCCTACAAAATAGAGTTGCCTCCGAAAATCAAGTATCATCCTCGTCTTCCATGTAAGTCTATTCAAACCTTACCATGGAGACCAAGTGGATCCAAACAGGGGCATCTCTAGACGAGCACCGATAGGCATAACGGTGCAACATGACAAGCAAGTGGAGGAGGTACTAGCCGATAGAGTGGTCCGTCACCAAAACAAGCCTCCAACACACGAGTTGCTCGTCAAATGGAAGGGACTACCGGATAGCGAAGCAAGTCGGGAGCCCATCTAGAACTTGTGGCGGTTCAAGGAGCAAATACAAGCGTTCAAAGACGCTAAGGCTACGAGGACGTCGCCGGAATAGGTGGGGGAGGATGTCACGGAACGCTCCGGAAGAACCCGAATCTTTTAGAGTTCTCTCCTTGAATCCGGAAGAGCTCGGAATCTTCTAGAATTCTCTCCTTGATTCCGGAAGAGCCCGAACTTTCTAGAATTCTCTCCTTGGTTCCACCAAGGCCTCCCAAGTTCTGGAATTATCTACACTTATGTAGATGTATGGATATTTGTATAGAGAATTGTAGATACGCACTCTTGGCAATTGGATCAATTAGATCTCCGCCATCCATTGAGGAGGTGGCCATGTATATATAGCCCCATGGGGTCCTCATTTGTATCCATCAATTCTAAGAGTTCAATACAAAGCATTCTCCCAAACTCTCTCTCTAAGTTTCCTTGCTTACTTAGCTTTCTCTCTCTAACTTAAGTTAAGCATCGTTAAGGCTTACCAGACAAGCTTACAAAAAGGGTCTCGGTCTAGTTTGATAGTGCGCACGGGTCCTAAGTTTGAGTGAATTATCGTCCCGTGACACTTAGCAAGGCCATAGCATGCGTTGACAAGCACTTGACACACGTTGACAAGCACCTTAACACACGTTGACAAGATCGTGGCACACATTGACAAGTGCTTGGCGTGCCTTGGCAAGCACTAAAAATGCCTTAGCAATACTATGGCATGCATTGACAAGCACTTGACACACATTGACAAGCACTTGACACACGTTGACAAGGTCGTGGCATATATTGACAAGCAATGCTATGGCATCCTTAACTTTGTCTTAGGCGGTTCCGCCGCGCCGGCTTAGCCTACGACACGTGCCCTTGGGGCCGAGGCCCCTACTGCAGGTCGGCAATCGGGCGTAAAAAGGAAAAATTTCTATAAATCGTAAAAAATCCAAAAATTCTAGACAAAACTTGATAATTCCCTAAAAATATGCAGAAAGAGGACTGCAAAGTTTCAGCAAAAGCGCACGACAAAAATACGGGGTTGACAAGGGCATATTGTTCTTGATGTCGTTTTTATGTCGAACACAAAGAAAAATTCCTATAAATCACAGAAAAATCGGAAAAATGCGATTCAAAGCTTGGTAATTCTCTAAAAATAGGGAGCAAAGGGACTGCAAAATTTGAGCAAAACGCACGACAAAAGATCGGGGTTTTTTTTTCGTAATGCGAATCGGCAGCGCCCGCAACCTCGACAAGGCACCGACAACGCACTCGGAAGTCCCTGCCAGGCCGGCGCGCGCCTGGACAGCGCCTGCCCACTCCTGGACAAGGCCACGCCAAGCCTTTCCACGCCCTTAGCATGCCTTAGCAAGGCCATAGCATGCCATGACAAGCACTTGACACACGTTGACAATCACTTGACACACGTCGACACACGTTGACAAGGTCGTGGCATACATTGACAAGTGCTTGGCTTGGCTTGGAAAGGCCATGGCAGGCCTTGGCAAGCACTAGGCATGCCTTAGCAAGGCCATAGCATGTCATGACAAGCACTTGACAAACGTTGACAAGCACTTGACATACGTTGACAAGCACCTTGACACACGTTGACAAGGTCGTGGCATACATTGACAAGTGCTTGGCTTGCCTTGCAAAGGCCATGGCAAGCCTTGGCAAGCACTAGGCATGCCTTAGCAAGGCCATAGCATGCGTTGACAAGCATTTGACACACGTTGACAAGCACTTGACACACGTTGACAAGCACCTTGACACACGTTGACAAGCACTTGACACACGTTGACAAGCACCTTGACACACGTTGACATGGTCAAGGCATACGTTGACAAGTGCTTGGCTTGGCTTGGAAAGGCCATGGCAGGCCTTGGCAAGCACTAGGCATGCCTGAGCAAGGCCATAGCAAGCCATGACAAGCACTTGACACTCGTTGACAAGCACTTGACACTCGTTGACAAGCACTTGACACACGTTGACAAGCACCTTGACACACGTTGACAATGTCGTGACATAAATTGACAAGTGCTTGGCTTGCTTTGGAAAGGCCATGACAGGCCTTGGCAAGAACTAGACATGCCTTAGCAAGGCCATAGCATGCCAAGACAGGCACTTGACATACGTTGACAAGCACTTGACAAACGTTGACAAGCACCTTGACACACGTTGACAAGGTCGTGGCATACATTGACAAGTGCTTGGCTTGCCTTAGAAAGGCCATGGCAGGCCTTGGCAAGCACTAGGCATGCCTTAGCAAGGCCATGGCATGCCATGACAAGCACTTGACACACGTTGACAAGCACTTGACACACGTTGACGAACACCTTGACACACGTTGACAAGGTCGTGGCATACATTGACAAGTCCTTGGCTTGCCTTGGGAAGGCCATGGCAGGCCTTGGCAAGCACTAGGCATGCCTTAGCAAGGCCATAGCATGCCATGACAAGCACTTGACACACGTTGACAAGCACTTGACACACGTTGACAAGCACCTTGACACACGTTGACAAGGTCGTGGCATACATTGACAAGTGCTTGGCTTGGCTTGGAAAGTCCATGGCAGGCCTTGGCAAGCACTAGGCATGCCTTAGCAAGGCCATAGCATGCCATGACAAGCACTTGTCACACGTTGACAAGCACCTTGACACACGTTGACAAGGTCGTGGCATACATTGACAAGTGCTTGGCTTGGCTTGGAAAGGCCATGGCAGGCCTTGGCAAGCACTAGGCATGCCTTAGCAAGGCCATAGCATGCCATGACAAGCACTTGACACACGTTGACAAGCGCTTGACACTCGTTGACAAGCACGTTGACACACGTTGACAAGGTCGTGGCATACATTGACAAGTGCTTGGCTTGCCTTGGAAAGGCCATGGCAAGCCTTGGCAAGCACTCGGCATGCATTAGCAAGGCCATGGCATGCCATGACAAGCACTTGACACACGTTGACAAGCACTTGACACACGTTGACAAGCACCTTGACACACGTTGACAAGGTCGTGGCATACATTGACAAGTGCTTGGCTTGGCTTGGAAAGGCCATGGCAAGCCTTGGCAAGCACTAGGCATGCCTTAGCAAGGCCATAGCATGCCATGACAAGCACTTGACACACGTTGACAAGCACCTTGACACACGTTGACAAGCACCTTGACACATGTTGACAAGGTCGTGGCATACATTGACAAGTGCTTGGCTTGCCTTGGAAAGGCCATGGCAGGCCTTGGCTAGCACTAGGCATGCCTTAGCAAGGCCATAGCATGCCATGACAAGCACTTGACACTCGTTGACAAGCACTTGACACACGTTGACAAGGTCGTGGCATACATTGACAAGTGCTTGGCTTGGCTTGGAAAGGCCATGGCAGGCCTTGGCAAGCACTAGGCATGCCTTAGCAAGGCCATAGCATGCCATGACAAGCACTTGACACACGTTGACAAGCACTTGACACACCAAAAGCACCTTGACACACGTTGACAAGGTCGTGGCATACATTGACAAGTGCTTGGTTTTCCTTGGAAAGGTCATGGCAGGCCTTGGCAAGCACTAAGCATGCCTTAGAAAGGCCATAGCATGCCATGACAAGCACTTCACACATGTTGACAAGCACTTGACACATGTTGACAAGCAGCTTGACATACGTTGACAAGCACCTCGACACACGTTGACAAGGTCGTGGCATACATTGACAAGTGCTTGGCATGCCTTGGAAAGGCCATGGCAGGCCTTGGCAACCACTAGGCATGCCTTAACAAAGCCATAGCATGCCATGACAAGCACTTGACACACGTTGACAAGCACCTTGACACACGTTGACAAGGTCGTGGCATACATTGACAAGTGTTTGGCTCGCCTTGGAAAGGCCATGGCAGGCCTTGGCAAGCACTAGGCATGCCTTAGCAAGGCCATAGCGTGCCATGACAAGCACTTGATACTCGTTGACAAGCACTTGACACACGTTGACAAGCACCTTGACACACGTTGACAAGGTCGTGGCATAAATTGACAAGTGCTTGGCTTGCTTTGGAAAGGCCATGACAGGCTTTGGCAAGAACTAGGCATGCCTTAGCAAGGCCATAGCATGCCATGACAAGCACTTGACACACGTTGAGAAGCACTTGACAAACGTTGACAAGCACCTCGACACACGTTGACAAGGTCGTGGCATACATTGACAAGTGTTTGGCCTCGCCTTGGAAAGGCCATGGCAGGCCTTGGCAAGCACTAGGCATGCCTTAACAAGGCCATAGCATGCCATGACAAGCACTTGACACACGTTGACAAGCACCTTGACACACGTTGACAAGGTCGTGGCATACATTGACAAGTGCTTGGCTTGGCTTGGAAAGGCCATGGCAGTGCCTTGGCAAGCACTAGGCATGCCTTAGAAAGGCCATAGCATGCCATGACAAGCACTTGTAACACGTTGACAAGCACTCGACACACGTTGACAAGCACCTCGACACACGTTGACAAGGTCGTGGCATACATTGACAAGTGCTTGACTTGGCTTGGAAAGGCCATGGCAGGCCTTGGCAAGCACTAGGCATGCCTTAGCAAGGCCATAGCATGCCATGACAAGCACTTGACACACGTTGACAAGCACTTGACACACGTTGACAAGCACCTTGACACACGTTGACAAGCACCTTGACACACGTTGACAAGCACCTCGACACACGTTGACAAGGTCGTGGCATACATTGACAAGTGCTTGGCTTGGTTTGGAAAGGCCATGGCGAGCCTTGGCAAGCACTAGGCATGCCTTAGCAAGGCCATAGCATGCCATGACAAGCACTTGACACACGTTGACAAGCACTTGACACACGTTGACAAGCACCTCGACACACGTTGACAAGGTCGTGGCATACATCGACAAGTGCTTGTCTTGGCTTGGAAAGGCCATGGCACTCCTTGGCAAGCACTAGGCATGCCTTAGCAAGGCCATAGCATGCCATGACAAGAACTTGTCACACGTTGACAAGCACCTTGACACACGCCGACAAGGTCGTGGCATACATTGACAAGTGCTTGGCTTGGCTTGGAAAGGCCATGGCAGGCCTTGGCAAGCACTAGGCATGCCTTAGCAAGGCCATTGCATGCCATGACAAGCACTTGACACACGTTGACAAGCACTTGACACACGTTGACAAGCACGTTGACACACGTTGACGAGGTCGTGGCATACATTGACAAGTGCTTGGCTTGCCTTGGAATAGCCATGGCAGGCCTTGGCAAGCACTAGGCATGCCTTGGCAAGCACTAGGCATGCCTTAGCAAGGCCATAGCATGCCATGACAAGCACTTGACAAACGTTTACAAGCACCTTGACACACGTTGACAAGGTCGTGGCATACATTGACAAGTGCTTGGCTTGCCTTGGAAAGGCCATGGCATGCCTTAGCAAGGCCATAGCATGCATTTACAAGCATTTGACACACGTTGACAAGCACTTGACACACATTGACAAGCACTTAGCATGCATCGACAAGGGCTTGGCATGGCTTGACAAGGTCTTAGTATGCCTTGACAACACCATGGCATACCTTGAGAAGGTCTTAGCATGCAATGGCCACGTGACGCCGCCGAGATGCAACCCCGCACATCCCCTCGCCTACGTAACATAGACAGGAGGAATAACGAGGCAGATTCCGACAAGCACCACCGGATGCGATAGAACCAACCGACATCGGGACGAAAAACATTTTTGGGGGGCTTTTTTGTGAGGATGAGTGAATTTTGTAGGTCAGGCTTGGCTGGGCAACGCACAAGGTTGAGGCTCCTAAGCAAGAAAAATCCGATTATCCAACGTGCTGCTCGTTTGCCCGCTGCCCATGCGCCGCAAGTGCCCCATCGTCCGCCAACGAACGATGGGAGGGTTTTTTTTTTTTTTTTTGATGGAGGGGAATCTGATGGGTGATTTTAAAAACATTTTCCTAGGGGCTTGAAAAATCGAGCCGTGGCGTGGCTGGAAATGAAAGAAAGGGGCGACCTCTCGTCCCCGGCACCACGGCATTCCCACCGGCAAAATCCCGACGCAAAGAGCATCACCCACGCCGCACAGGCCTCATGTCGCGCCCTTGGAAGTGCTACTAGAGAAGAGCCTCCCACTCCGGCTCGTCTCCGCATCCCGTTGCACGTTCGGGGTTTATATCGCAGCCTAGGGCGAATACCCTCCCGTACCGTTCAAAGCATCAACTACTAGAAGCGTTCAGCCCCGCCTTTTCACACGGATCGGCTATTCAAGACAAGCCCTCCGCCCCGGTCATCTCCGCATCCCGTTGCACGTTCGGGGTTTATATCGCAGCCTAGGGCGAATACCCTCCCGTACCGTTCAGCATCGACTACTAGAAGCATCAAGCCCATCCCGCGTCGCCTCACCTGTCACCGCGTTTGCAACAATCATCCCACACGTTGTAGGAAACACGTCTCCGCTTAAATCCCACGGCCGATGAGTCCGCCGTCGCACCACAGGCGCCAAGGGCGCCGGGTCTTGGGCGCCACACGAGTTTCCCGTGCAGCACCCGCCTCCACAGCGTCCCATCGTCCGCCCGGGACGAGGGGTGGTGGTACGTCAAGCAACAGAAAAAAGGGGGAAGAAAACGTGCGGCCCGTCGACCGCGGTTTTTTCCTGGTGAACGCTCGTCGGCGTCCCCGTTCTCGGGTGAGGGGGCATTCCCCACCCACGGTGGCAACCCGCATCGTCAAGGGCCCTGGCGTCACCCGGGATAATGCTTGCCTAGCAACGATTTCCGAAAATCCGACATCCGACCCCACTGTTGCTAGTCCGCCGTCTCCCCGGTGAAACCCGGTCCAAGACACCGCTTGATTGCCACCTACCACGAGCATCGAGATTCCACACCGGGCTGGGTGCCACGGGAAGGTTGAGGTGAGGCAGCAACGATTTTCCGAAACCCACATCCGATAGCCGACGTTCGTTGCGACTCACCCGCTCCGTAAGCGACACCCGAGCCCGGGTGGGTCCGTCATCACCCGGGATAGGGAGGGCCATGATCACCGTAGACAATGTCTTTGACGTCCTGCCACGCCATGCCATGCATGGGCGTGCTGTCGCTGACCTTGTCGCTGCCCAGGCGCCCTGCCAGACTCCTCCCCTATAAAGAGTCTTAAGTGGTTGAGCAGCTCTACGAGTAGTAACCCAAAAAGGGGTGAAAAAATCATACTGGGGTTTTTTGAAGTTCCAGATTTTTGTAATTTTTTCTGAGGATACCACTGGAAAGATAATGATGTAAATTTACTAAAAAATATTTTTTGGGATTTTTTGGCAACCGGAGCTATTTTTTATTATTTTTTTAGTGCAGAAAAAGGAAAAAATCCTATAAATCGTAAAAAATCCAAAAATTCCAGACAAAGCTTGATAATTCCCTAAAAATATGCAGTAAGAGGACTGCAAAGTTTCAGCAAAAACGCACGACAAAAATACGGGGTTGACAAGGGCATATTGTTCTTGACGTCGCTTTTTATGCCGAACACAAAGAAAAATTCGTATAAATCACAGAAAAATCGGAAAAATGTGATTCAAAGCTTGTTAATTCTCTAAAAATAGGGAGCAAAGGGACTGCAAAATTTGAGCAAAAACGCACGACAAAAACACGGGGATTTTTTTCAGAATGCGATTCTGGCAGCGTCCGCAACCTCGACAAGGCACCGACAACGCACTGGAAGGCCCTGGCAGGCCTGCGCGCGCCTGGACAGCGCCTGCCCACGCCTGGACAAGGCCACGCCAAGCCTTTCCACGCCCATAGCATGCCTTAGCAAGGCCATAGCATGCCATGACATGTCCTTGACACACGTTGACAAGCACTTGACACACGTTGACAAGCACCTTGACACACGTTGACAAGGTCGTGGCATACATTGACAAGTGCTTGGCTTGCCTTGGAAAGGCCATGGCAGGCCTTGGCAAGCACTAGGCATGCCTTAGCAAGGCCATGGCATGCCATGACAAGCACTTGACACACGTTGACAAGCACTTGACACACGTTGACAAGCACCTTGACACACGTTGACAAGGTCGTGGCATACATTGACAAGTGCTTGGCTTGCCTTGGAAAGGCCACGGCAGGCCATGGCAAGCACTAGGCATGCCTTAGCAAGGCCATAGCATGCCATGACAAGCACTTGACACACGTTGACAAGCACTTGACACACGTTGACAAGCACCTTGACACACGTTGACAAGGTCGTGGCATACATTGACAAGTGCTTGGCTTGCCTTGGAAAGGCCATGGCAGGCCTTGGCAAGCACTAGGCATGCCTTAGCAAGGCCATGGCATGCCATGACAAGCACTTGACACACGTTGACAAGCACTTGACACACGTTGACAAGCACCTTGACACACGTTGACAAGGTCGTGGCATACATTGACAAGTGCTTGGCTTGCCTTGGAAAGGCCACTGGCAGGCCATGGCAAGCACTAAGCATGCCTTAGCAAGGCCATAGCATGCCATGACAAGCACTTGACACACGTTGACAAGCACTTGACACACGTTGACAAGCACCTTGACACACGTTGACAAGGTCGTGGCATACATTGACAAGTGCTTGGCTTGCCTTGGAAAGGCCATGGCAGGCCTTGGCAAGCACTAGGCATGCCTTAGCAAGGCCATGGCATGCCATGACAAGCACTTGACACACGTTGACAAGCACTTGACACACGTTGACAAGCACCTTGACACACGTTGACAAGGTCGTGGCATACATTGACAAGTGCTTGGCTTGCCTTGGAAAGGCCACGGCAGGCCATGGCAAGCACTAGGCATGCCTTAGCAAGGCCATAGCATGCCATGACAAGCACTTGACACACGTTGACAAGCACTTGACACACGTTGACAAGCACCTTGACACACGTTGACAAGGTCGTGGCATACATTGACAAGTGCTTGGCTTGCCTTGGAAAGGCCATGGCAGGCCTTGGCAAGCACTAGGCATGCCTTAGCAAGGCCATAGCATGCCATGACAAGCACTTGACACACGTTGACAAGCACTTGACACACGTTGACAAGCACCTTGACACACGTTGACAAGGTCGTGGCATACATTGACAAGTTCTTGGCTTGCCTTGGAAAGGCCATGGCAGGCCTTGGCAAGCACTAGGCATGCCTTAGCAAGGCCATAGCATGCCATGACAAGCACTTGACACACGTTGACAAGCACTTGACACACGTTGACAAGCACCTTGACACACGTTGACAAGGTCGTGGCATACATTGACAAGTGCTTGGCTTGCCTTGGAAAGGCCATGGCAGGCCTTGGCAAGCACTAGGCATGCCTTAGCAAGGCCATAGCATGCCATGACAAGCACTTGACACACGTTGACAAGCACTTGACACACGTTGACAAGCACCTTGACACACGTTGACAAGGTCGTGGCATACATTGACAAGTGCTTGGCTTGCCTTGGAAAGGCCATGGCAGGCCTTGGCAAGCACTAGGCATGCCTTAGCAAGGCCATAGCATGCCATGACAAGCACTTGACACACGTTGACAAGCACTTGACACACGTTGACAAGCACCTTGACACACGTTGACAAGGTCGTGGCATACATTGACAAGTGCTTGGCTTGCCTTGGAAAGGCCATGGCAGGCCTTGGCAAGCACTAGGCATGCCTTAGCAAGGCCATAGCATGCCATGACAAGCACTTGACACACGTTGACAAGCACCTTGACACACGTTGACAAGGTCGTGGCATACATTGACAAGTGCTTGGCTTGCCTTGGAAAGGCCATGGCAGGCCTTGGCAAGCACTAGGCATGCCTTAGCAAGGCCATAGCATGCCATGACAAGCACTTGACACACGTTGACAAGCACTTGACACACGTTGACAAGCACCTTGACACACGTTGACAAGGTCGTGGCATACATTGACAAGTGCTTGGCTTGCCTTGGAAAGGCCATGGCAGGCCTTGGCAAGCACTAGGCATGCCTTAGCAAGGCCATAGCATGCCATGACAAGCACTTGACACACGTTGACAAGCACTTGACACACGTTGACAAGCACCTTGACACACGTTGACAAGGTCGTGGCATACATTGACAAGTGCTTGGCTTGCCTTGGAAAGGCCATGGCAGGCCTTGGCAAGCACTAGGCATGCCTTAGCAAGGCCATAGCATGCCATGACAAGCACTTGACACACGTTGACAAGCACTTGACACACGTTGACAAGCACCTTGACACACGTTGACAAGGTCGTGGCATACATTGACAAGTGCTTGGCTTGCCTTGGAAAGGCCATGGCAGGCCTTGGCAAGCACTAGGCATGCCTTAGCAAGGCCATAGCATGCCATGACAAGCACTTGACACACGTTGACAAGCACTTGACACACGTTGACAAGCACCTTGACACACGTTGACAAGGTCGTGGCATACATTGACAAGTGCTTGGCTTGCCTTGGAAAGGCCATGGCAGGCCTTGGCAAGCACTAGGCATGCCTTAGCAAGGCCATAGCATGCCATGACAAGCACTTGACACACGTTGACAAGCACTTGACACACGTTGACAAGCACCTTGACACACGTTGACAAGGTCGTGGCATACATTGACAAGTGCTTGGCTTGCCTTGGAAAGGCCATGGCAGGCCTTGGCAAGCACTAGGCATGCCTTAGCAAGGCCATAGCATGCCATGACAAGCACTTGACACACGTTGACAAGCACTTGACACACGTTGACAAGCACCTTGACACACGTTGACAAGGTCGTGGCATACATTGACAAGTGCTTGGCTTGCCTTGGAAAGGCCATGGCAGGCCTTGGCAAGCACTAGGCATGCCTTAGCAAGGCCATAGCATGCCATGACAAGCACTTGACACACGTTGACAAGCACTTGACACACGTTGACAAGCACCTTGACACACGTTGACAAGGTCGTGGCATACATTGACAAGTGCTTGGCTTGCCTTGGAAAGGCCATGGCAGGCCTTGGCAAGCACTAGGCATGCCTTAGCAAGGCCATAGCATGCCATGACAAGCACTTGACACACGTTGACAAACACTTGACACACGTTGACAAGCACCTTGACACACGTTGACAAGGTCGTGGCATACATTGACAAGTGCTTGCCTTGCCTTGGAAAGGCCATGGCAGGCCTTGGCAAGCACTAGGCATGCCTTAGCAAGGCCATAGCATGCCATGACAAGCACTTGACACACGTTGACAAGCACTTGACACACGTTGACAAGCACCTTGACACACGTTGACAAGGTCGTGGCATACATTGACAAGTGCTTGGCTTGCCTTGGAAAGGCCATGGCAGGCCTTGGCAAGCACTAGGCATGCCTTAGCAAGGCCATAGCATGCCATGACAAGCACTTGACACACGTTGACAAACACTTGACACAGGTTGACAAGCACCTTGACACACGTTGACAAGGTCGTGGCATACATTGACAAGTGCTTGCCTTGCCTTGGAAAGGCCATGGCAGGCCTTGGCAAGCACTAGGCATGCCTTAGCAAGGCCATAGCATGCCATGACAAGCACTTGACACACGTTGACAAGCACTTGACACATGTTGACAAGCACCTTGACACACGTTGACAAGGTCGTGGCATACATTGACAAGTGCTTGGCTTGCCTTGGAAATGCCATGGTAGGCCTTGGCAAGCACTAGGCATGCCTTAGCAAGGCAATAGCATGCCATGACAAGCACTTGACACACGTTGACAAGCACCTTGACACACGTTGACAAGGTCGTGGCATACATTGACAAGTGCTTGGCTTGCCTTGGAAAGGCCATGGCAGGCCTTGGCAAGCACTAGGCATGCCTTAGCAAGGCCATAGCATGCCATGACAAGCACTTGACACACGTTGACAAGCACCTTGACACACGTTGACAAGGTCGTGGGATACATTGACAAGTGCTTGGCTTGCCTTGGAAAGGCCATGGCAGGCCTTTGGAAGCACTAGGCATGCCTTAGCAAGGCCATAGCATGCCATGACAAGCACTTGACACACGTTGACAAGCACTTGACACATGTTGACAAGCACCTTGACACACGTTGACAAGGTCGTGGCATACATTGACAAGTGCTTGGCTTGCCTTGGAAATGCCATGGCAGGCCTTGGCAAGCACTAGGCATGCCTTAGCAAGGCCATAGCATGCCATGACAAGCACTTGACACACGTTGACAAGCACCTTGACACACGTTGACAAGGTCGTGGCATATGTTGACAAGTGCTTGGCTTGCCTTGGAAAGGCCATGGCAGGCCTTGGCAAGCACTAGGCATGCCTTAGCAAGGCCATAGCATGCCATGACAAGCACTTGACACACGTTGACAAGCACCTTGACACACGTTGACAAGGGCGTGGCATACATTGACAAGTGCTTGGCTTGCCTTGGAAAGGCCATGGCAGGCCTTGGCAAGCACTAGGCATGCCTTAGCAAGGCCATAGCATGCCATGACAAGCACTTGACACACGTTGACAAGCACCTTGACACACGTTGACAAGGTCGTGGCATACATTGACAAGTGCTTGGCTTGCCTTGGAAAGGCCATGGCAGGCCTTTGGAAGCACTAGGCATGCCTTAGCAAGGCCATAGCATGCCATGACAAGCACTTGACACACGTTGACAAGCACTTGACACACGTTGACAAGCACCTTGACACACGTTGACAAGGTCGTGGCATACATTGACAAGTGCTTGGCTTGCCTTGGAAAGGCCATGGCAGGCCTTGGCAAGCACTAGGCATGCCTTAGCAAGGCCATAGCATGCCATGACAAGCACTTGACACACGTTGACAAGCACCTTGACACACGTTGACAAGGTCGTGGCATACATTGACAAGTGCTTGGCTTGCCTTGGAAAGGCCATGGCAGGCCTTGGCAAGCACTAGGCATGCCTTAGCAAGGCCATAGCATGCCATGACAAGCACTTGACACACGTTGACAAGCACCTTGACACACGTTGACAAGGTCGTGGCATACATTGACAAGTGCTTGGCTTGCCTTGGAAAGGCCATGGCAGGCCTTGGCAAGCACTAGGCATGCCTTAGCAAGGCCATAGCATGCCATGACAAGCACTTGACACACGTTGACAAGCACTTGACACACGTTGACAAGCACCTTGACACACGTTGACAAGGTCGTGGCATACATTGACAAGTGCTTGGCTTGCCTTGGAAAGGCCATGGCAGGCCTTGGCAAGCACTAGGCATGCCTTAGCAAGGCCATAGCATGCCATGACAAGCACTTGACACACGTTGACAAGCACTTGACACACGTTGACAAGCACCTTGACACACGTTGACAAGGTCGTGGCATACATTGACAAGTGCTTGGCTTGCCTTGGAAAGGCCATGGCAGGCCTTGGCAAGCACTAGGCATGCCTTAGCAAGGCCATAGCATGCCATGACAAGCACTTGACACACGTTGACAAGCACTTGACACACGTTGACAAGCACCTTGACACACGTTGACAAGGTCGTGGCATACATTGACAAGTGCTTGGCTTGCCTTGGAAAGGCCATGGCAGGCCTTGGCAAGCACTAGGCATGCCTTAGCAAGGCCATAGCATGCCATGACAAGCACTTGACACGCGTTGACAAGCACTTGACACACGTTGACAAGCACCTTGACACACGTTGACAAGGTCGTGGCATACATTGACAAGTGCTTGGCTTGCCTTGGAAAGGCCATGGCAGGCCTTGGCAAGCACTAGGCATGCCTTAGCAAGGCCATAGCATGCCATGACAAGCACTTGACACACGTTGACAAGCACTTGACCCATGTTGACAAGCACCTTGACACACGTTGACAAGGTCGTGGCATACATTGACAAGTGCTTGGCTTGCCTTGGAAATGCCATGGCAGGCCTTGGCAAGCACTAGGCATGCCTTAGCAAGGCCATAGCATGCCATGACAAGCACTTGACACACGTTGACAAGCACCTTGACACACGTTGACAAGGTCGTGGCATACATTGACAAGTGCTTGGCTTGCCTTGGAAAGGCCATGGCAGGCCTTGGCAAGCACTAGGCATGCCTTAGCAAGGCCATAGCATGCCATGACAAGCACTTGACACACGTTGACAAGCACTTGACACATGTTGACAAGCACCTTGACACACGTTGACAAGGTCGTGGCATACATTGACAAGTGCTTGGCTATGCCTTGGAAATGCCATGGCAGGCCTTGGCAAGCACTAGGCATGCCTTAGCAAGGCCATAGCATGCCATGACAAGCACTTGACACACGTTGACAAGCACCTTGACACACGTTGACAAGGTCGTGGCATACGTTGACAAGTGCTTGGCTTGCCTTGGAAAGGCCATGGCAGGCCTTGGCAAGCACTAGGCATGCCTTAGCAAGGCCATAGCATGCCATGACAAGCACTTGACACACGTTGACAAGCACCTTGACACACGTTGACAAGGGCGTGGCATACATTGACAAGTGCTTGGCTTGCCTTGGAAAGGCCATGGCAGGCCTTGGCAAGCACTAGGCATGCCTTAGCAAGGCCATAGCATGCCATGACAAGCACTTGACACACGTTGACAAGCACCTTGACACACGTTGACAAGGTCGTGGCATACATTGACAAGTGCTTGGCTTGCCTTGGAAAGGCCATGGCAGGCCTTGGCAAGCACTAGGCATGCCTTAGCAAGGCCATAGCATGCCATGACAAGCACTTGACACACGTTGACAAGCACTTGACACACGTTGACAAGCACCTTGACACACGTTGACAAGGTCGTGGCATACATTGACAAGTGCTTGGCTTGCCTTGGAAAGGCCATGGCAGGCCTTGGCAAGCACTAGGCATGCCTTAGCAAGGCCATAGCATGCCATGACAAGCACTTGACACACGTTGACAAGCACTTGACACACGTTGACAAGCACTTGACACACGTTGACAAGCACCTTGACACACGTTGACAAGGTCGTGGCATACATTGACAAGTGCTTGGCTTGCCTTGGAAAGGCTATGGCAGGCCTTGGCAAGCACTAGGCATGCCTTAGCAAGGCCATAGCATGCCATGACAAGCACTTGACACACGTTGACAAGCACTTGACACACGTTGACAAGCACCTTGACACACGTTGACAAGGTCGTGGCATACATTGACAAGTGCTTGGCTTGCCTTGGAAAGGCTATGGCAGGCCTTGGCAAGCACTAGGCATGCCTTAGCAAGGCCATAGCATGCCATGACAAGCACTTGACACACGTTGACAAGCACTTGACACACGTTGACAAGCACCTTGACACACGTTGACAAGGTCGTGGCATACATTGACAAGTGCTTGGCTTGCGCTTGGAAAGGCCATGGCAGGCCTTGGCAAGCACTAGGCATGCCTTAGCAAGGCCATAGCATGCCATGACAAGCACTTGACACACGTTGACAAGCACTTGACACACGTTGACAAGCACCTTGACACACGTTGACAAGGTCGTGGCATACATTGACAAGTGCTTGGCTTGCCTTGGAAAGGCCATGGCAGGCCTTGGCAAGCACTAGGCATGCCTTAGCAAGGCCATAGCATGCCATGACAAGCACTTGACACACGTTGACAAGCACTTGACACACGTCGACAAGCACCTTGACACACGTTGACAAGGTAGTGGCATACATTGACAAGTGCTTGGCTTGCCTTGGAAAGGCCATGGCAGGCCTTGGCAAGCACTAGGCACGCCTTAGCAAGGCCATAGCATGCCATGACAAGCACTTGACACACGTTGACAAGCACTTGACACATGTTGACAAGCACCTTGACACACGTTGACAAGCACCTTGACACACGTTGACAAGGTCGTGGCATACATTGACAAGTGCTTGGCTTGCCTTGGAAAGGCCATGGCATGCCTTGGCAAGCACTAGGCATGCCTTAGCAAGGCCATAGCATGCCATGACAAGCACTTGACACACGTTGACAAGCACCTTGACACACGTTGACAAGGTCGTGGCATACATTGACAAGTGCTTGGCTTGGCTTGGAAAGGCCATGGCAGGCCTTGGCAAGCACTAGGCATGCCTTAGCAAGGCCATAGCATGCCATGACAAGCACTTGACACACGTTGACAAGCACCGACACACGTTGACAAGCACTTGACACACGTTGACAAGCACTTGACACACGTTGACAAGCACCTTGACACACGTTGACAAGGTCGTGGCATACATTGACAAGTGCTTGGCTTGGCTTGAAAGGCCATGGCATGCCTTGGCAAGCACTAGGCATGCCTTAGCAAGGCCATAGCATGCCATGACAAGCACTTGACACACGTTGACAAGCACTTGACACACGTTGACAAGCACCTTGACACACGTTGACAAGGTCGTGGCATACATTGACAAGTGCTTGGCTTGCCTTGGAAGGGCCATGGCAGGCCTTGGCAAGCACTAGGCATGCCTTAGCAAGGCCATAGCATGCCATGACAAGCACTTGACACACGTTGACAAGCACTTAGCATGCATTGACAAGGGCTTGGGATGGCTTGACAAGGTCTTAGCATGCCTTGACAACACCATGGCATACCTTGAGAAGGTCTTAGCATGCCTTGACAACACCATGGCATACCTTAACAAGTACTTGACACTCGTTGACAAGGGGTTTGGCATGCCTTAACTACGTCTTAGGCAGTTCGGCATCCTTGACAGCTTATGAAACCTCATTTTTGAGTTTGGTGTTGATTTTAGGGGAGACCGGGAGGGGGAGGGACGAATCGAAGCGACATAGGGCTGAATCTCAGTGGATCGTGGCAGCAAGGCCACTCTGCCACTTACAATACCCCGTCGCGTATTTAAGTCGTCCGCAAAGGATTCAACCCGCCGCTCGGTAGGAATTGTACTTCAAGGCGGCCCTCGCGGCGCATCCGCCGCGCTGGCTTAGCCTACGACACGTGCCCTTGGGGGCCGAGGCCCCTACTGCAGGTCGGCAATCGGGCGGCGGGCGCATGCGTCGCTTCTGGCCCGGATTCCGACTTAGAGGCGTTCAGTCATAATCCAGCGCACGGTAGCTTCGCGCCACTGGCTTTTCAACCAAGCGCGATGACCAATTGTGCGAATCAACGGTTCCTCTCGTACTAGGTTGAATTACCATCGCGACACTCGTCATCGTAGGGTAAAACTAACCTGTCTCACGACGGTCTAAACCCAGCTCACGTTCCCTATTGGTGGGTGAACAATCCAACACTTGGTGAATTCTCGCTTCACAATGATAGGAAGAGCCGACATCGAAGGATCAAAAAGCAACGTCGCTATGAACGCTTGGCCGCCACAAGCCGCTTGTCCGCAGACGGTTCACCGCTCGAGCGGGAGCCCGCCAACACAAACGAACCAGATGCAACTCACGCATCCCCACGTGACGCCGCCGAGATGCAACCCCGCACATCCCCTTGCCTACAGTAACATAGACAGGAGGAATAACGAGGCAGATTCCGACAAGCACCGCTGGATGCGATAGAAACCAACCGACATCGGGACGAAAAACATTTTTGGGGGGGCTTTTTGTGAGGATGAGTGAATTTTGTAGGTCAGGCTTGGTTGGGCAACGCACAAGGTTGAGGCTCCCAAGCAGCAAAAATCCGATTATCCAACGTGCTGCTCGTTTGCCCGCTCCCCATGCGCCGTAGTGCCCCATCGTCCGCCAACGAACGAAGGGAGGGTTTTTTTTTTTTTTGATGGAGGGGAATCTGACGGGTGATTTTAAAAACATTTTCCAAGGGGCTTTAAAAATCAGGCCGTGGCGTGGCTGGAAATGAAAGAAAGGGGTGACCTCCCGTCCCCGGCACCACGGCATTCCCACCGGCAAAATCCCGACGCAAAGAGCATCACCCACGCTGCACAGGCCTCATGTCGCGCCCTTGGAAGTGCTACTAGAGAAGAGCCTCCCACTCCGGTCGTCTCCGCATCCCGTTGCACGTTCGGGGTTTATATCGCAGCTAGGGCGAATACCCTCCCGTACCATTCAGCATCAACTACTAGAAGCGTTCAGCCCCGCCTTTTCACACGGATCAGCTATTCAAGACAAGCCCTCCGCCCCGGTCATCTCCGCATCCCGTTGCACGTTCGGGGTTTATATCGCAGCTAGGGCGAATACCCTCCCGTACCGTTCAGCATCGACTACTAGAAGCATCAAGCCCATCCCGCGTCGCCTCACCTGTCACCACATTTGCAACAATCATCCCACACGTTGTAGGAAACACGTCTCCGCTTAAATCCCACGGCCGATGAGTCCGCCGTCGCACCACAGGCGTCAAGGGCGCCGGGTCTTGGGCGCCACACGAGTTTCCCGTGCAGCACCCGCCTCCACAGCGTCCCATCGTCCGCCCGGGACGAGGGGTGGTGGTACGTCAAGCAACAGAAAAAAAGGGGGAAGAAAAACGTGCGGCCCGTCGACCGCGGTTTTTTCCGGTGAACGCTCGTCAGCGTCCCCGTTCTCGGGTGAGGGGGCATTCCCCACCCACGGTGGCAACCCGCATCGTCAAGGGCCCTGGCGTCACCCGGGGATAATGCTTGCCTAGCAACGATTTCCGAAAATCCGACATCCGACCCCACTGTTGCTAGTCCGCCGTCTCCCGGGTGAAACCCGGGTCCAAGACACCGCTTGATTGCCACCTACCACGAGCATCGAGATTCCACACCAGGGCTGGGTGCCACGGGAAGGTTGAGGTGAGGCAGCAACGATTTTCCGAAACCCACATCCGATAGCCGACGTTCGTTGCGACTCACCCGCTCCGTAAGCGACACCCGAGCCCGGGTGGGTCCGTCATCACCCGGGATAGGGGAGGGCCATGATCACCGTAGACAATGTCTTTGACGTCCTGCCACGCCATGCCATGCATGGGCGTGCTGTCGCTGACCTTGTCGCTGCCCAGGCGCCCTGCCAGACTCCTCCCCTATAAAGAGTCTTAAGTGGTTGAGCAGCTCTACGAGTAGTAACCCAAAAAGGGGTGAAAAAATCATACTGGGGTTTTTTGAAGTTCCAGATTTTTGTAATTTTTTCTGAGGATACCACTGGAAAGATAATGATGTAAATTTACTAAAAAATATTTTTTGGGATTTTTTGGCAACCGGAGCTATTTTTTATTATTTTTTAGTGCAGAAAAAGGAAAAATCCTATAAATCGTAAAAAATCCAAAAATTCCAGACAAAGCTTGATAATTCCCTAAAAATATGCAGTAAGAGGACTGCAAAGTTTCAGCAAAAACGCACGACAAAAATACGGGGTTGACAAGGGCATATTGTTCTTGACGTCGCTTTTAATAATTTATTAGTCTTCTTTAAAGCAGAGCCTAATCTTGCATTTTGGGGCAATCGATACCTTTGTTGAGGTGTCTGGCTTAAGGGTAATGTACGAAAATCCAAAATCTTTATTGTTGGTGCTAGTAAAGAGGCGTAACGAGAAATTCTAAGTATGATAGGATTTTAAAAAGGATAACTTTTAATAAAATACCTAGGAGTACCATTAAAGTAAGTAAAATAAAGTACAATGATTGTTGCCTACTTGCATCCAAGATTACTGCCAGAGTAAGAATTCACGAGCTTACAAACTTAAGCTTTGCTGAGAGAACTCAACTGGTAAATTCTATGTTGTTGAGAATGCACATGTATATATGTTCTATTTTGTTGAGAATGCACATGTCTTGGAACTCTATTTTTGTTCTCCCAATCCAAATAATTAGGGAAGTGAAAAAGATTTGTAGATCTTACTTGTAGAGTGGGGAAAAGGAAAGAGAGAACATGTTCAAATAACACAGGAAGAGGTCTGCAACCCCAAAAGTCAAGGGGACTTAGGGGTAAGAAGAAGAGGAGATTGGAATAAGGCTTTAATTGGGAAGCACCTGTTATATATCATTGTAAACCTAGAGACCCCGTAGGTAAGATGGACATTTAACATCTATATAAAAGATAAAGATTCGAAGACTGTTCAACACAAACAAGACTCAAGTTGGTACTTTAAAAAGCTAATGATGACGTTGAGGTAGCAGTTGAACTCATGGTATGATAATCACACACGGACATTGTTGGTTTAGAAACACGGTTAATATCATGCTAAATCAGCTAATGACGCACTCCAATCCTCAACACAGGAAGTGGCTTGGTGGAATTTTACATGGAGTAGGTTTGTTTTCCTTAAACACTCTTTTTGCTTATGGTTGATACCGAGGAGAGAGTGTTAACAAGGGATTGCTCAACGTAAAGGGTCGGTTCGAACTTACATACAAAACGCACATAAATAGAAACGAACATAAATGAACATAAACGAACATAAAAGAGCAGAAATGAATATATAAACGAACATAAACAAAAACAAATGAATTGTTAAATAAGAAATGAACGAACATAAACGAACATAAAAGAACATAAACAAACATAAAACATAAATATATTCTATTTTTCATGAAGTCGAATAGGCCCTAAGACTATCGATCAATTATTTATGTAATGCACCTTTGCACAAGAGATTTTGAATAAGAACCTAGCATAGTTGGGCATACTAGAGACAAGAATGGAATAACCGATTTATGAGGTCCCATATTTCTCAAGCAAAGCTGGCAATCTTAGCTCCTTTATTTTTTGTTGTCACTTTGTGTGGAAAGAAAGAAATAATAGAACATTTCATTGCAAAAGCAATAGAGTTGAACAAACTGTAGAACAAATTAGATTGATATTGAGGAATCGGTTGATTAATAGGAAACAAGCATATAATGTATGGGTGGACATGCCGTGATTAAATAGATAGTAATTCTCTTTGGGTATGCCCAAAGCTCCATGTGTATACAATCATTTGATTTAATGGTAAAATTGTTACCTATTTTCGAAAACAAAAAAAAATAACTATCAAATGATTCTAAACTTGTAACATCTCTTTAGCCACTAACTGCGTTCTTTAACATTGCGAGTGTCTTCTTTAAGCGTTGACGAGTTATTATGCAACATCATACGGTATGTGTTTTGGTGGACATGATAAAATATGCTTGAAAGAAAAATCGCGGGATAGAAACATATTAATTCTATTCGATTCTCCCTTTCAATCAAAAAAGCATGTCTCATATGATAAGACTCAACTATCTTCCACAATCTAATATCTCCATTCTATGAAAAACTCGCTTCAAGTTAAGGAGACAATTAGATAAAATCTATATCGAAAAGGGAACCTTAAATCTCACAAAATAGAGAAAATTTGTTGAACAGAGATATAAAACTAATAACCAATATGTTTTGAATGTGTGGAGCCTCCGACTCAACCCTCCGACTAAGGCATTGTAACTGGGTTTCTTCAATCTAAAGTGAAGTTAATCGCCATGGAGAATTCGGTTGAGGTAGAGTAGCGTAAATTGAAATTCACGGAGGAAGAGGAAGATATGGTGAAGGTGGTGGAGGAAGTCCCAGCAGAGAAAAAGGCAAAGATCGAACCGAGTTTGCTTGGCAAACTATTCACATACAACAGTTTTAACCCGGGAGTGATAAATACGGTTTTAAAAACATTTGGAAACCGGCCAAGGGGTTAGTTGTGCGTGAGTTAGATAAGAACCTATTCGTGTTCTTTTTTTTTTTTTTTTTAAGAAAGACAAAGAATATGTGATTAATGAAGGACCTTAGGCTTTTGATGGGAGCATACTGTTGGTGAAGGAATGGCTCGGAGCAAATTTCTGAAATCAAATTCTCAACAATTCGATTTTGCGTAAAGGCCTATGACATTGGGCCTATTAGACAAACAGACCTCCCTGGCTAACCCATTGGGGGGGATCGGGACCTTTGTGCATTGTGAGGAAAGTAGTATGTCCGGGGCTAATAAATCTCTTTTCTTTAGAGTGGATGTGGATATTTCCAAACCTTTGCGAAGAGGAATTACGTTAAAGATTGATGGAAAGCCTATATGGGTCTATTTTTAATTTATAAAGATGCCAAATTTTTGCTAAGATTGCGGTAATCTAGGCCACGTACTAGCTGGTTATGCTAGTACTGATCCAGATGTGCCTGAAGATGAGTTACAATATGGGGCAAGGTTGTGGGCGTCTCCATTAAAGTCTAGGCAATAGAAAGCGGAAGTGGAAATGTTGGAAGAGAGGAAATTATTCATGGCGTTTCGGAAAAATAAGAACCCCAAGCAAAGCTGGACAACGCTTAACTTTTGATGGGAAAACTCATTCAACATTCATTGGTGGGCCGGAAAACATAGTAGGAGCTGGGTATAGGTCGGTGAGGATGACGATTGATGAAGAATTGTAGTTTATCTAGGGAGTGAAGCCCTGAAAAGGAAGCCGATGAAGGGTAGGTCTAGAAACGGTGGGGAGAAGGTGGGAGTGGTTGAAGATGGCGAAGTGAGTACAAAGGAATAAGCAACTCTGCTCAGCCAAATGAAAATCTTATGCATTAACTACGAGGGCTTGGTGACCCTCGGGCAAGTTGCTTCATAATTTTTTACGAAGAACCAAGCCAAACGTGGTCTTCATGTTAGAGACCAAGTTGAGTGGTTTAAAGATGTGAAACTTGAATGAAAAGGTATTGTCTTGGTGGGGAAGTAGTATTTTGGGGTGTATGTTGATGCGAGAGGTCGTTTAAGGGGCTTAGCTCTACTGTAGGAATAGGAAGTTAACCTAACTGTCCTTTCCCAATCGTTAAACCATATTAACGCAAGAGTCCATGAGCAGGAGTATGAGTTAGGTTGGAGGTTTATAGGACTTTATGGGTGGCCCGAAACTTAGAATGAGTAAAAGACTTACGGACTATTAAGAGATCTTAAAACCCATTCCTCTTTGTCGTAGCTTGTGGGAGGTGATTACAATGAGGTATTTGACAACTCGAGAAACAAGGTGGTCCTCTAAAGTCGCAAGGCGTGGTGGACGAGTTCCAAACCACTCTAGGGAGTGTGGGTTAGTTGATTTGGACTTTACGGGAAAGAAGTTCATATGGTGGAATGGAAGGGATGGTGTGACCTCAATGGAGGAAATGTTGGATCATTTTCTATACGAATGTGGACTGGGTTACAAAGTTTCTAAGCTTCAAAGTCACCCACCTTGACAAAGATATCTCATATCACTTGCCTATTATGTTCTGCACCTTAGCACTAACCGGATATGGTAAGGGCAAACAGCGGAGATGTTTAAGGTCATGTGGGTAGAAGATGAGCATTGTGAGGAAGTTATCAACCAGGGATGGAGGAAAACTATTAACTCCAATCCAACTAATAAATGTGTTGATAAAATTGATAATTGTATGGTTGAGCTCTTACGTTGGAATGATAAGGAGTTTGACAATGTGAAGAATAAGATTATGAAATGTAAGGCTAGAATTAAGGCGACCGTGGATATGGGCATTCGGAAGAACCTCTTTGGTGATCTTTGCAACTCGGCGTAGAAAAGAAGTGCTTTGGTGGAAAAGGTCACGCTCTAACTTCCTGCATTTTAGGGACAAAAATCTAGTTTGTTTCATCACATAGCAAATGTGAGAAGGTCGATAAATACTATATCAAGCTTGAAAGGATCTGATGAGCTACCACACTCGACGTTAAGTAAATTAAACACATTGTAGTGAACATTTTTTGGCGAATTGCTTATTTCTAAAGGTGCTCAAGATATTGATGCAATTACTTATTTGATCCTGGTGAAAGTCACGGAGGACAAGAATAACATATTGGAGCAATCATATCTTAGAGACAAAGTTTTCCAAGCTTTAAAGCAAATGCAACCTAGAAAGGCTTCGAGCCGAATGGGCTGAACCCATTTTTCTTTCAAAAGTACTCGGTCTATTGCGGGAATTATGTTAGTGACATAGTGATTGATATCCTCAATGGCGCCCTAATCCCGGATGGAATTAATCACACATTTTTACATTAATTCCGAAAAGGCATAAGTCGGATGATATTAGTGACTCTTGACCTATAAGCTTATGTAATGTCATTTATAAGCTTGTTACTAAAGTTTTAGCTAATTGGCTTAAAGATTTTCTCCCGGATACTATATCGAAGAACCAAAGTGCCTTTATCCCGGACGATCGATTTCGGACAGAGCCTTGCTTGCATTCGAGATCTTCCACTCAATGCATTGTCACATTGGAGTAAACAGGAGCATGGCGCTTAAATTGGACATGTCTAAGGCATATGATAGGTTGAATGGCTTTTCTTAAGGAGGGAGATGGAAAGGTTGGGCTTCGGACAGAGATGGATTAACATGATGATGGGTTGTGTGGAGATGATGATGTTTTCTTTTCGATCAACGGAGTGGCGCAGGGTTTGTAAAATCTCAAGGAGGGCTTGCAAACAAAGTGGGTCGCTCGAAGAAACAATCGTTCTTGCCGATTAAGGACCGTGTCAAGAAGAGAGTTGATAGGCATCTCTCATGGACCGGTCAGGAAGTGTTATTAAAGGTCATTTTCCAAGCAATCCCGACTTATGCAATGAGTATATTCAAATTTGCGAACGAGTTATGCGATGAAATCCAAGCTTTGATGAATCGTTTTTGGTGGGATCACTCTCCGATTCGGATAAGATACACTTGTTTGGGCTTGAAAGCCTCTGTAGAAGCAAGTTGGATGGAGGTATTGGGTTTAGAGACCTTCAAGCGTTTATTTATGCATTGCTTGCTAGACAATTATGGAGATTGATGCACTCAAGACAATTATTAGCTTTCGGGCTTCTTAAAGCAATTTATAATTCCTGAACTCTAGTTTGATGGAGTCACCATTAGGTCATCTCCCAAGCTATATCCGGAGAAGTTTATGGGGGAAGTGGGGTGTAGAAGAAGGGTTTAAGTAGAGGGTGGGTAACGGTTTTTACCTAAATATGTGGGAAACTAAGTGGTTGCTAAGATCTTCATCATTTAAGGTAATAACCCCGTTTAATCCACATCTATCCGTACTTTGTGTGGGGGACTTTATTGACAGGGATAATATGGGTTGGAATGAATTGATGTTGGATCAGGTGTTCCTCCATGTGAATGCCGAGGTGATTAAACAGATCCCATTGAGCCTGAATTGGCCCCAAGATAAACTCATTTGGCACTAGCCTTTTGATCGGGAATTAATTGTCAAGTCGGTCTATTACTTTATGCAGCGACGTCAAGCCGGGGAAATAGGTTCAAGCTCGTGCCTAGCAGAAAGGAGGGGTGGAAGGCAATCCGAAAAAGGAATGTGCCTCCGTGGATCAAACTTTTTGCTTGGAGATGTTGTGCTCATACGCTTTCGGCGGCAGCATGGTTAGGTAAATGTATACCCTATTTTTCTATGAGATGTATAATTTACGAAGCGACCAAGGAGTCGATTTTCATGCCTTCTGTAATTTCCCTTTTCTTGGGAGGTGTGGGATGTTAGCTCGTTCTCAACATCTATGACGTTGCTACCTCAATGGTTCGGTGTGGGATTCGTTGTTCACGAGTGAGGAGGAGTTGAGGGAACAGGATTTGGGTGTGTTCGTGGCAACAGTTTGGGCAATATAGAATAAGCGAAACCAACATATGTTTGACGATGGAGGAGTTAGACCTCATGAGCAAGTGGTTAACCTGGGTCAAGGAGTATTGCCAAGTATAGGAGAAGTATGACGATTACAAGGACTCGGGTCAAGCTGATCGGTGTCCTCCAATGTAGGGGTTTTGGAAGGTAAATTTTGATGGTGCAAAACTCGGGATTAGGGTCATGGACGGGAGTTTGTGGTGCGTGATCAAAGGATGTAGCTGTCTCGGTGGTGAGTTAAAGAGTAGGTTGGTTCGCCCGGAACCTGGAGGAAGCACGGGCTTGTTGTTTTTCACTACAACCGGCACTAAACCAACGTCCGGAGAATGTGTGTGGTTGTTTGGGGAGGGGACAAAGGAGCGGATTATGGGCCTTACCGGAGGTGGTTCCACAAGCTCTAAAATAAAGCCATGACAGACTAAACCATTACCAGGTGTTTGAGTCAATGGCTCTTTAACTCATGTGGTTACGAGAACCTTAGTAGTTATAAATGTGCTTGGCTCACTTAAGGGGTTATCCAGAGTTCTTTCTTTTGAAATTGTCTACTCTTTACTTTGTGTGATGCTCTCTCTATTTTTTTCACCCAAGATGATGTGTTCTTGATCAACTTTGTTTTCAAGTATTGCTTTTTTTTTTTTGTGTTTTGTACCTCTTTTAAAGAGGACTGAGTTCAATTATCAATTATCCAATGAATCTTGGGCTTCATTTTTTTGATTGTTGAGAATTAAAGATTCTTCATTTTATGGGAGATTTTGAGACTCGATCGGAAAAAACACATCTAGGTTGAATATAATTTTGTGGGATCTTTTCATTCTTAAGAGGTTAAAGGTCAAACACCTAAATTGCAGCTTTTGATATAGGTGAGTATCTCGAGTTTGTACTTTCACTTTTTTTATGTTCCTTTTTCATAGGTAAGCCTGGAGGAGGGAGTAAGTGGGTAAATAATTTTCCCGGGAAGCTTCCATACGTGTTTTTGTTAAAACTTAGTTTTGTCTTTTGGATTCTTTTCAATATTTAGGTTGGTTAAATTTTGGCAAATCAATAAATTTTATCCAACTTCCATTTGTCAACCGCCCAAGGGCTTATGCTCTCAATGCAGAAAATTGTTAATTCTCATTTCTTCTTCATTCATATAGTTGTGCATATTTGTAAATTAGTGATTGTAATAATAATAATAATAATAAGATAAAATGTATCTGTTTTGAGCCTATGTTCTCTATTGTGTAATATAACTGATTTATTTGATTTTAATTATATTCTTTAGATGGCAAATGAATTAAAAGAAGAAGAAGTTGTGGTCACCGGTCCTATTATTGCTGTTTTAGGAGGCACAGTAGTCTTTCTTAAAAATTATAAGAAAACAGATAGTGATGAATTTCTTCCAATCCCACGTTAACCACATGGCAATAGAGACCTTAAGAGAAAAAATTACATAAATAGTGTATTGTTATGCAATAGAGACCTTAAGGGCCTATGGACTTGTTTACATTGTGTCACTACTACGTAAACCACTTTTAACGACGATTATGAAGATAAACCATCATGAAAACTCGGACCGGTGACATTTTTGTAAATAACAGCCATTGTTTAACATATATGACGACAGTTCTTACATTAGAACCATCGTCATAGATGTTGCAGAAACATTTAACGACAGCTTACGTAATGTGACATATGACGACGTTTCTATGAAAGAACCGTCGTCATATGTCTTTCATATCTACTTTAAAAAGCACGATCTGCTGTTTCTAAGCCCACTTACAACTCTCAGTCTTATCGCTTTCTACAGCTTTCTCTCCTCCATGAACCTCCTCATCAAATCTGGAATTTGCTTTCTACGGTTACTCACTGCTGGTCGACTTGAATTGGTAAGCCTTTCCTCACTCTCACTCTCTTAATCTTTCATTTGTTTATAGTTTCCTCTCGTCTCTTTTAAGTGTAGATCCCCTCAAATTTTCGGTGTCAAGCCTCTCCTCACCCTCGCCGTTGTTGCTTCCTAGGTATGAATCTCTATCCTCTCTTATTTTTTGCTTTAAGTTATTTAGAAAATGTACTATAGTTAAAATATTGCATGTATTTTGCGGTAATTGTGAATGTTGAAAATGTAGGTAATGTTTGAGATTGTTGAAATATTGATTCTTTGTTGAAAATGTTGAATATAGAATGTGGGTAACATTTATTTAGTTGCTTAAGTTGGAAATTCGTGATTGTTTGAGATTTTGAGAAATTGGTTTAGGAGTTTAGGATTTGTGCTAATTATAGCAAAATAGAATGATAGTTAAGGATGGTAGATCGAAAGAGTGCATCTAAATTTGTTTGGGGTTTGAAAAAATAGAAAAATTTGTGGTTATATATATATTTAAGGATCAATAGGGAGAAAATATATGTGATAAAAAAATAGGGAGAAAATATAAATGTGAAAATGTAAAAAATTGAAAAGGTATTTGCAAATAGGGATCTCCCCAATTACTTGTCATAAAGATAAATTTGTTATCAAATTTATTTATTTTGATGAGTTGAAGTTAGGGGTGGACAAATTTATCCAATTATCTAAATTTCCGGTTTACTTTTTGGTTGCAAGTTTGTTGTATTATACATGATTTGTAAACTAGAGGTCATGAATTTTTTTGAAGTTTACGCAATTCATAAGACAATAATGAAATATGAATAAAATGTTGAGGTCATTCATTTAGTTTGCTTTAATGACTGAAGACATAAAAGAAATCGGAATTCTCTCGTTATGATTAATAATGAGGTAGGTTTTACAAGACAACACATGAATTGTGCTTTGCAACATAGGCCGATCGACAAAGACGGACGGAAGGATTAAGGAGACAAATGGACCTTTTGTTTTCATTTGACTCCTTGATCCTTCTGCCCTTTTCGTTGATCGGCTTATGTTGCATGTACACTCCATGTGTTTTCTTGTAAACCCAACTTTATTGTTAATCACAACAAGGGAATTTCGATTTCTATTATATCTTCGGTATAAAGCAAACTAAATGGATGACCTCAACATTTCATTCATAATTTCATCATTGTTGTATGAATTATGTAAACTTAAAAAAATCATGTCTAGTTTATGATAAATGTATAATATATAAAAAGGAAACTATATATGTATATATGATATAATACGTAAACAATTTTCTTACACAACAAATAGAGGGAAAGATATATATATATATATATATATATATATATATATATATATATATATATATATATATATATATATATATATATATATATATATATATATATATATATAAGGGCGAAAATATATATGTAAAAATGTAAAAACATTGGAGAGGTATCTCGGATATAGAGATCTCCCCAAATACTTATCATAAATATAAATTTGTTATCAAATTTATTTATTTTGATGAGTAGAAGTTGGGGTGGACTAATTTATCCAATTACCTAAATTTTCGGTTTCCTTTTTGGGTGCAAGTTTGTTGTATTATACATGATCGTAAACTAGAGGCCATGATTTTTTTGAAATTTACGTAATTCATAAGACAATAATGAAATATGAATAAAATGATGAGATCATCCATTTAGTTTGCTTTAATAACCGAAGATATAACAGGAACCAGAATTCCTTTATTGTGATTAACAATGAGGTAAGTTTTACAAGACAATACATGAATTGTACTTTGCAACATAGGCCAATCGACGAAGAAGGGCAGAAGGATCGAGAAGTCAGATGGAAACAAAAGGTCATAAAAATTTATGACCTTTTGTTTCCATTTGACTCTCGATCCTTCCGCCTTCTTCGTTAGGCGGCCTATGTTGCATGTACACTCCATGTTTTATCTTGTAAACCCAACTTCATTGTTAATCACAACAAGGGAATTCCGGTTCCTGTTATGTCTTGGGTATTTAAAGGAAATTAAAGGGGTGGCCTCAACATTTCAGCTTATAATTTCATTATTGTATTATGTATTATGTAAAAACTTCAAAAAAATCATGTCTAGTTTATGATAAATGTATATTACATCAAAATTGGAATCAAAAAGGAAACTATAGAGTTTATTTAGAGAATTATCAAGAAACTTTGCTATTACATATAGAGTTTATTTCAAGTTATTATCTTCTCATTTGAATCCAAAATGTTTATTAAAGCCATCTTTAGATGAAACAATATTATTAAAGATTGAATCGGATAATACTTCAAGTTTTACTCCTAAGTTATTAAAGTGGAATGAAATAACCATTCCCCAAGAATTTATTATTCAAAATATTAGGCCTCCTAGAAATATTGCTCAAAAGAATATTCAACGAGGTTATAGAAGAACCCGATGGTAGAGTATTAATAAGATTCAACTCTATCAATGAAAGATCTTTTTCAAGATCTTCGGAAAAAGAGATCTTCCCAGCATCTTCTTTCTCTATGCCTTCAAGAGCTACTAATTATGATTATTTTAAGGATAATCAAGTTGATGATTCAACTCCTTCTTCTTCAAAAATCTACTACAAATCTCCGATAGCTGAGCCAGTTGATGAAACTAGTTCATCAATAGGTTCCCCTACTCATTCAGTTATGCAACCTCCTTCTTATTCTTCTATTAATGTTATTACGGAACCCTTTACTATAAATAAAAACTTTTTAAGAGAAGATTTCGATTCCATAGAAAATAGAGATAAAAAGCAGTGGTTTTTATCTCATTTTGATCTTCAAGCTCAAGCGTTCATTAGGCAAGAATGGTATTCACTAATGGA
This sequence comes from Talinum fruticosum, assembly GCA_021018815.1. Lineage (NCBI taxonomy): Eukaryota > Viridiplantae > Streptophyta > Magnoliopsida > Caryophyllales > Talinaceae > Talinum > Talinum fruticosum. The sequence goes on along the minus strand of JAITYX010000006.1, from coordinate 3,119,462 downwards.
AAGATTAGGATGTAATATCCGATTCTTTACATGGTGGACCATCTTTGCTCAAGAACATAAATTACCAGATCCCCTTGGTATTAAAGAAATCAATACTAATATTGATCTTAGCAAGAAATGGACATTAAAGAATGGAGAAATTGTTGTAGCAATAACTCCTCCTAAGCAAGAGATTTTGATCCCTACGGATCAAGGTCATATTCCAGACTTCTCCCTTTAAGGTAGGAAGAAATAATCCGGACAACTCTCAAGTAGAGTTGGATGACATTAAAAAATTTATCATCAAAACAACTATACTAATGAGGTACTACATACTGTGTCTCAACAAGTCAATATGGTTTCAACTCAAATTGAAGCAATATCTAAGAAAGAAGATATTGACCAATTATCCAAAAAATTAGAAAATTTAGACTTAAATAGAGATTCCAAGAAACCAATATTTCTTAATGATATTTCTTCTCCTCTCATTAAATTTAACAAGAACAAAAATTTAGAAATTCCCAATAATCCATTAATTAAAAGAATCGAAGAGAAGCTTAATCAATCTTCTAGTTCAAGTAACACTCTTAATGTTTTAGATAACTCTCAAGAAGATTATGAAACATTAGATATTAATAAAATTTCCAACAAAAAGAATTCCCTTATTATTCCGAAGTACCCCTCCGCATCTTCAACTCGGAATCAATAAAAACAATAGTTACGTAAGCCTTCGATGGTGGTTCCATCTATGAATGGAATTTAGATGGAAAATCCGAACATGAGGCATTAATTATTCTCCATAGGATGATGATGGCATATGCTGCCTATACATCCAAGGGAGCTCCAGAAACTCAAGCCTTTGATTTATTAATTTCAGGTTTCACCGGGTCTTTAAAGTCTTGGTGGGAAAACTATATGACAGACGAAGAACGTCTAAGCATTAAAAATCATAAAGAAGTCGTTTATACATTAGTCCATACTATAGTTGTTAATCTTCTAGGGACTCCAAAAGACATGTTAAGTGGCCAAGAAATCCTCTTAACTAACCTTAGATGTTCCAGATTAGAAGATTACAATTGGTATAAAGATACATATTTTTCATATCTATTAAAAAGACAAGACTGTCGTCAACCATATTGGAAAGAGAAATTTATTTCGGGATTACCGAATCTATTTTCTCAAAGAATATTCAATAAATTAAAAGATGTTACTGGACAAGATCCAATTCCATATGATCAAATTACGTTTGGTCGAGTTATTAGGATTCATTAAAAAGAAGGTATTTCTCTATGCAATGAACTAAAATTACAAGCAAGATATTCAACGGATAAAGCAGCCACAAGAAAGGAGTTAGGTTCTTTTTGTGAAGCTTTTTGTATTCCACAACCCATTGCTCCTTCTGTTCAAAAAAGAAAAGCCAATCAAATTAATAAAAAGAAGCAATTCAATCGTAATACTAATAAACAAACAAATACAGCTCCCAAGAAAAATACTCCAAGTAAAAAACTACTAATAAACCTACTTGTTTCAAATGCGGAAAACAAGGTCATTATGCAAAAATTGCAAAGTTAAAGAAAACTCAATGAAATTTGTGAAGATAATCAAGAGATTAAAGAAAAAATTATTTCATTATTTGAATTAAAAGATACTCCAATCAATTCCGATAATTCCTCCGACTCGAAGATAATAATCTTTACGAGTTAGAAAGTAATTCAAGTGATTATTCATCAGGAAACGAATCCTCAAGAATTTGTTATAAATGTATTAATATGATCAATACTACTAAAAATGAAAAAGAATTTTTAATTGATCTAATAGAACAAATTCAAGATCCCGAATTAAAAAGGAATATTTAGAAAAACTCAAAAGAATTCTAATTAAAGAAGATTTATTAAAAGCTCCTCCTCCAGGATTAAGTATCAATAAAATATTTGAAAAATATGAAACTCCAAATATTTTAAAAGTTGTTAATATTCAAGATTTAAAAATGGAAATAAATAATCTTAAAGAACAGATTAAAGAAATTAATCAAAATTTATGTTCACTCCAAACTAAAGACTTAGAGTTAGAAACTAGATTATCAATAATAGAAAATAAATCAAGTAGTCCTATTATTAATAAAGATACTCCAAGTACCTCTAATCAATTATTTATTTCAACCATTAATCATATAAATTATCAAAAATGGTATATCCATATTACTTTGAAAATTAATGATAATTATGAGTTCAATACTATTGCTTTACTTGATAGTGGAGCAGATCAAAATTGTATTAAAGAAGGTTTAATTCCATCAATTTATTATGAAAAACTAAAGAACGACTTCATAGTGCTAATGGAATGGCACTACAAATCAAGTACAAGTTATCAAATGCTTATGTCTCGTAATCAAGGTTATAATTTCAAAAATACTTTTGTCTTAGTCCGGGACATAGGACAAGAGGTTATATTAGGTACCCCATTCATTACCCAAATTTATCCTTTTCAAGTTGATCAATTTGGCATTCATACTCGGATTCATAAAGATTGCATTACATTTAAATTCATATCTTCTATACTTTCAAAAGATTCATCCTTTAAAAGGCATTGTTTTATCAATATGCTTCTTAATAAAGATTCAAACTCCTCTTCATTATGCAATCAAGCCAATAACCCTCTCAAAACAAGAACTTTTTATGAGTTTATTCTTGTTGATTCAAAATCCGCCCTTATTGAACACATTCCGGACAAAACAAATACAAATCGGATAGCCTATTCAAAGTTACGAATTCTCAAGATTCTTACCATTAAAGAATTTGGTGACAAGTTTACAATCAAACCATTTTCTCAACCATTCAATCCACCAGGATATAATTATGTTGATTACGAAAAAGCCCGGTATTACACATTTTACTACGCACCATTCAACCATTCATGGTTCATATGCTTCGATACAAAGACAGACATTCAATTTCCCATTTGGTTCTACGAATGGTGGATAACCATGGGATCTCTCCAAGATATTTGGCCGTAAGAAGTGCAAAAACACTTCATCGCTTATTCAAGCACCTCAACCAAGCAATCCGCATCTTAAAGAAATCCTATTCCATAAAAAATATGGATTTCCATGGATCCTTTGTTGGTCATTTTCAATTATCCAACATTACAAACCTCCAAAGCATCCTATTCATTAGTTCGTGAATTCAAGCTTAAATGGTGGGAGAAATTTAATTTCAAAGTCGCTTTAGGAATAAAGACAGCCCCACCTACTCAACCAAGCACCATCTACTCCACGTAAAAAAGAAACATCTTCAAAAGGAAAAGAGAAGATTCAAGAGGAAGAAATTCAATTACTCAAGAAAGAGATTATGTTACTCAAAAAACAACATCAAGCAATTACTCCTTAAAGAACCAAGTATCGGTTCCGATGAGGAGATTCAATCAGATTATGACCCCTTTGATGGGCCATGTGCTCAAGATCCTTACGATATATGATTCGTAAAGAATGATTCAAAAAAAAAAAATAAAATAAAAAAAAAAAATAATAAAAATTTTACTAACGTTTTGTGCAGGTACTTCAATATTTTGCTTCGGTGAAATTTCCCATTTCACCTCTCAAAATGCCCCGGAAGGAAGTGGATAGTACTATTCACTTACCGATCAGTGGTCACTATTCGTAAATACTCGTATCAAGAAGATAATGTTTTAATGGACACTTGTGCCATGATTTTGACATAAGTGCCATTTAGTCAAAAGGCAACAATTATGCAAGGACATCAAGAGCAGCAAAATTTGTCAAAAGAGAAATAGTAAAAATCCATGTGAATGGATTCATCCACTATTCACTCATGAAGTTTTGTCGGAAGAATCTTTGTTCCTGTTCAAACTTTCTACCTGGCAAGAACTATTCAAGATAAGATGATTTATCATCCACTATTCATACTTTTGGTCTAATCAAGACTGTTCCAATAATTCAACCTTGTCGGAAGATTTTTATCAAGATCAAGATTCCATTTCAATCAAGACTCGAACCGTCCAAGTGTGCGACGTTTATTCATTTTGTTTCATTATATATATGTATTCATTTTCATTAGGAAGGCATCGCCTAATCACTTGTAATCGCAATATCCTTTGCTTACAAACACTTGCCTTCTATCCCTTACCCTTTGTATCCAACCTCTCTCAGAGAGCACTATCCAAATCTTGTATCAATTTTCAATTATCAATCAAAGTAAGTTTTGATTCATTATCTTGTTTTATATTTCAATTGTTTTCAGCTTCTTGATTTCAATCTTTTGTTTTCGAAAGTTCAATTTGTTAAATTAATTTGTCCCCTGTCTCCCCTGCTACTCAACCACAACAGTATCCCGAGCTTCGTCCCCAAGCTCTAGTCCGGTCCTGTCTCCTATTGAATAATTTTTTGCGTTGGATTCCAGATTCCTGAATGGTACCTAACTAGTTGAGTCTGTTGGGAAGATGTAGACATCTTTTGTTTTAATATACCACCATATCCTAATTCGGATGCATCTGTTTCAACTATCATGAATGCATCCGGATGTGGAATACCTAGACATGGTAAAGATTTAACTCTCTGTTTGAGAAGGCGAACTACAAGAGTATGTTCATCCGACCATGGTGGTGGGTTTTTGCGTAATCTTTTGTAAAGAGGTCGATGATTTGCCTTAACTTTGGAAAGAAATCGGCTACATAGTTAAGACATCCTAAAAACCTTTGTAGTTGAGTTTTATTAATTAATTTATCTCGGAAATTTATCCGTAAATTCAATGGCCCTTGTAATTGGTTTAATAGTTCCTTGATAAATATCATGTCCTAAAAATCTTATTTTAGTTTGGAAGAGTTTAATTTTTGGTGCGAAACAACTAATCCATTTTTCTTAATTATATGTAAAAAAGTTTGCAAATGTTTGAAATGTTGTTCAATACTATTTGAATAAACTAGAACATCATCAATATAGACTATTGTAAATTGAGTGTAGGGATTAAAAATGTCATTCATAATATGTTGGAATTCGAAGGAGCATTTTTTAATCCAAATGGCATAACATTCCATTCATAATGCCCAAAAGGGACAAGTAAAGGCTGTTTTATAACGATCTTGATTAGCTATTTGGACTTGCCAAAAGCCACTTTTCATATCAAATTTTGAAAATATTTTTGCTTCATAAAGTCTATTGAGTAAATCACGTTTATTAGGAATGGGATACCTAATCCATTGTAAAACTTTATTTAAAGGTTTATAATTTATAACTAGGCGAGGAACTCCTCGTTCCTTTTCTCGCTTGATTATTGACATAGAAGGCCGCACAGCTCCAAGGAGACTTAGAAGGCCTTATTAAGTTTTTATCTAAAAGTGATTGAATTTCTTTTTTACAGAATTCTAAAAGCTCTTTATTCATTTGAATAGGTCGAGCTTTAGTAGGGATTTTATTTTCTGAAAATTCTTTTTCATAAGGAAGTGTGACAACATGCCTTTTTCTTTCCCAAAAGCATTGGGAAGATCGGAGCATACTTCTTTATGGAAAAGATTTTGTAATTCTTTTATTTTGTTTTGGATAGAAGGATTTTGTAATCTTTCCTCAATTCGTCTATAAGTGATTTCCTTTTGAAGGAAATCAATTTGCTGCTTTTTTCTTTCAATAAAATTTATTTGTTTTATTATAGTAGACTCCTGGAGTAAGGATAGATCTTTTGCACGAATAGGAGAGATGAATTTGAAAGAAATAATTTTTCCTAAAATTTCAGTATGTATACCCATTTGGTCAACTTTGAAAGGATATATTTGAGTAATAAAAGGAGTACCTAAGATAACTTCTTGACCTATATCTTTAACAAGGATAAAAGTATTTTTAAAACAATATCCTTGATTACAAATATAAACATTTGATAATTTATATTTTATTTGTAATGCCGTTCCATTGGCACTATGGAGTCGTTCTTTAGTTTTTTCATAATAAATTGATGGAATTAAACCTTCTTTAATACAATTTTGATCTGCTCCACTATCAAGTAAAGCAATAGTATTGAACTCATAATTATCATTAATTTTCAAAGTAATATGGATATACCATTTTTGATAATTTATATGATTAATGGTTGAAATAAATAATTGATTAGAGGTACTTGGAGTATCTTTATTAATAATAGGACTACTTGATTTATTTTCTATTATTGATAATCTAGTTTCTAACTCTAAGTCTTTAGTTTGGAGTGAACATAAATTTTGATTAATTTCTTTAATCTGTTCTTTAAGATTATTTATTTCCATTTTTAAATCTTGAATATTAACAACTTTTAAAATATTTGGAGTTTCATATTTTTCAAATATTTTATTGATACTTAATCCTGGAGGAGGAGCTTTTAATAAATCTTCTTTAATTAGAATTCCTTTGAGTTTTTCTAAATATTCCTTTTTAATTCAGGATCTTGAATTTGTTCTATTAGATCAATTAAAAATTCTTTTTCATTTTTAGTAGTATTGATCATATTAATACATTTATAACAAATTCTTGAAGATTCGTTTCCGATGAATAATCACTTGAATTACATTTTTTATTTAATTTTTCCTTTTTTTGCAGTTCTTTGCATAATGACCTAGTTTCTTACATTTGAAACAAGTAGTTTTTAAAATATTTTTCATAGGGATAACTTTAAAAGTTTTTATTTTGTTAGATTGCCCCTTTTGATTGGTTCTTCTTTTTATAGAAGGATTTTTAATTTGAGCAAGAATCCTAGTGACTTTTTGTAGAGCTTCATTAGCATAGTTGTTTTGATGATAAATTTTTTAATGTCATCCAACTCTACTTGAGAGTTGTCTCGGATTATTTCTTCCTACCTTAAAGGGAGAAGCTGGAATATGACCTTGATCCGTAGGGATCAAAATCTCTTGCTTAGGAGGAGTTATTGCTACAACAATTTCTCCATTCTTTAATGTCCATTTCTTGCTAAGATCAATATTAGTATTGATTTCTTTAATACCAAGGGATCTGGTAATTTATGTTCTTGAGCAAAGATGGTCCACCATGTAAAGAATCGGATATTACATCCTAATCTTTCCATTAGTGAATACCATTCTTGCCTAATGAACGCTTGAGCTTGAAGATCAAAATGAGATAAAACCACTGCTTTTTATCTCTATTTTCTATGGAATCGAAATCTTCTCTTAAAAAGTTTTTATTTATAGTAAAGGGTTCTGTAATAACATTAATAGAAGAATAAGAAGGAGGTTGCATAACTGAATGAGTAGGGGAACCTATTGATGAACTAGTTTCATCAACTGGCTCAGCTATCGGAGATTTGTAGTAGATTTTTGAAGAAGAAGGAGTTGAATCATCAACTTGATTATCCTTAAAATAATCATAATTAGTAGCTCTTGAAGGCATAGAGAAAGAAGATCCGGGAAGATCTCTTTTCTCTGAAGATCTTGAAAAGATCTTTCATTGATAGAGTTGAATCTTATTAATACTCTACCATCAGTGTTCTTCTATAACCTCGTTGAATATTCTTTTGAGCAATATTTCTAGGAGGCCTAATATTTTGAATAATAAATTCTTGGGGAATGGTTATTTCATTCCACTTTAATAACTTAGGAGTAAAACTTGAAGTATTATCCGATTCAATCTTTAATAATATTGTTTCATCTAAAGATGGCTTTAATAAACATTTTGGATTCAAATGAGAAGATAATAACTTGAAATAAACTCTATATGTAATAGCAAAGTTTCTTGATAATTCTCTAAATAATACTTTTGAATTACTTTGCATATGAATATCTAATATTAAGGTGTCCATGATCCAGGGATCATTTAGATCTACTGAAAAGTTTGGACAACCATTGAAATATATTGGACCATTACAAGCATTAGTTTGAATCATAGCTAATAAAGAGTCTTGATATCTAATTAATCTATTATCTCTAAGTGCCATAAAGATAGGACAATCTAATCCTAATCTTGTTAATGGCTTAAGAGCTATTTGAATCATACCAAAATGAATATATCTCGTATTTCTCTTTATATTTATTAATAGAAATATTGGATAATAACTTAATGGTTTGAAACTCTTCATCTAAGCTGAAGGTTTCCTCATGGTCTTTAATGGAAAAGGTCGTATTGAAATCGAACTTGCCTATTTGATAGATAGTTTCTATCTTTTGTTTTGGAATAGACCAATTTGAGAAATCAACTTGGCAGCTAACTTCTCTCGCTATTGACCACATTAGTACTCTTGCTAGTTCCTAAACCTAGATGATCTCGTAACCAAGAGGCCATCACAGCTTAAGCTTGACTACTTTGTCGATAATTACGCACACACACTACCGGGACCACCGGACCACCCTCTACCGGACCACCTCACACGGCTGACCAACGGATAACATGGGGCCGACCAACGGCTGACCAACGCTAGGCCTTACGGTGCAACAACAAAATAGGTAAACTAGGCTCGATACCAATAGGAGACAGGACCGGACTAGAGCTTGGGGACGAAGCTCGGGATACCGTTGTGGTTGAGTAGCAGGGAGACAGGGACAAATTAATTTAACAAATTGAACTTTCGAAAACAAAAGATTGAAATCAAGAAACCGAAAACAATTGAAATATAAAACAAGATAATGAATCAAAACTTACTTTGATTGATAATTGAAAATTGATACAAGATTTGGATAGTGCTCTCTCGAGAGAGGTTGGATACAAAGGGTAAGGGATAGAAGGCAAGTGTTTGTAAGCAAAGGATATTGCGATTACAAGTGATTAGGCGATGCCTTCCTAATGAAAATGAATACATATATATAATGAAACAAAATGAATAAACGTCGCACACTTGGACGGTTCGTAGTCTTGATTGAAATGGAATCTTGATCTTGATAAAAATCTTCCGACAAGGTTGAATTATTGGAACAAGTCTTGATTAGACCAAAAGTATGAATAGTGGATGATAAATCATCTTATCTTGAATAGTTCTTGCCAGGTAGAAAGTTTGAACAGAACAAAGATTCTTCCGACAAAACTTCATGAGTGAATAGTGGATGAATAGTAAAATCCATTCACATGGATTTTTACTATTTCTCTTTTGACAAATTTTGCTCGCTCTTGATGTCCTTGCATAATTGTTGCCTTTTGACTAAATGGCACTTATGTCAAAATCATGGCACAAGTGTCCATTAAAACATTATCTTCTTGATACAAGTATTTCGAATAGTGACTCCGATCGTAAGTGAATAGTACTATCCACTTCCTTCCCGGGCATTTTGAGAGGTGAAATGGGAAATTTCACCGAAGCAAAATATTGAAGTACCTGCACAAAACGTTAGTAAATTTTTTTTTTTTTTTTTTTTTTTTTTTTTGAATCATTCTTTACGAATCATATATCGTAAGGATCTTGAGCACATGGCCCATCAAAGGGGTCATAATCTGATTGAATCTCCTCATCGGAACCGATACTTGGTTCTTTAAGGAGTAATTGCTGATGTTGTTTTTTGAGTAACATAATCTCTTTCTTGAGTAATTGAATTTCTTCCTCTTGAATCTTCTCTTTTCCTTTTGAAGATGTTTCTTTTTTCCGTGGAGTAGATGGTGCCTGGTTGAGTAGGTGGGGCTGTCTTTATTCCTAAAGCAGACTTTGAAATTAAATTTCTCCCACCATTTAAGCTTGAATTCACGAACTAATGAATAGGATGCTCGGAGGTTTGTAATGTTGGATAATTGAAAATGACCAACAAAGGATCTATGGAAATCCATATTTTTTATGGAATAGGATTTCTTTAAGATCCGGACTCGCTGGTTGAGGTGCTTGAATAACCGATGAAGTGTTTTTGCACTTCTTCCGGCCAAATATCTTGGAGAGATCCCATGGTTATCCACCATTCGTAGAACCAAATGGGAAATTGAATGTCCTGTCTTTGTATCGAAGCATATGAACCATGAATGGTTGAATGGTCCGTAGTAAAATGTGTAATACCAGGCTTTTTCGTAATCAACATAATTATATCCTGGTGGATTGAATGGTTGAGAAAATGGAATTGGCAAAATTATTCTTGAGAGCCGGAAGAGCCTTGAAGAAATTCTCTTGTTAAAAAATCGGGTAGAGAATTATTTTCTCCTTTAATAAATTCTATATCAAAATCAAAACAGGATAAAATTGCTTGCCAACGAGCAAATATTTGTTTGGAAACAAGATTTTGAACATCTTTGGTAATAATTGAAATATAAAACAAGATAATGAATCAAAACTTACTTTGATTGATAATTGAAAATTGATACAAGATTTGGATAGTGCTCTCGAGAGAGGTTGGATACAAAGGGTAAGGGATAGAAGGCAAGTGTTTGTAAGCAAAGGATATTGCGATTACAAGTGATTAGGCGATGCCTTCCTAATGAAAATGAATACATATATATAATGAAACAAAATGAATAAACGTCGCACACTTGGACGGTTCGAGTCTTGATTGAAATGGAATCTTGATCTTGATAAAAATCTTCCGACAAAGTTGAATTATTGGAACAGTCTTGATTAGACCAAAAGTATGAATAGTGGATGATAAATCATCTTATCTTGAATAGTTCTTGCCAGGTAGAAAGTTTGAACAGAACAAAGATTCTTCCGACAAAACTTCATGAGTGAATAGTGGATGAATAGTAAAATCCATTCACATGGATTTTTACTATTTCTCTTTTGACAAATTTGCTCGCTCTTGATATCCTTGCATAATTGTTGCCTTTTGACTAAATGGCACTTATGTCAAAATCATGGCACAAGTGTCCATTAAAACATTATCTTCTTGATACAGTATTTCGAATAGTGATCTCGATCGCAAGTGAATAGTACTATCCACTTACCGATCGTGGTCACTATTCGTAAATACCGTATCAAGAAGATAATGTTTTAATGGACACTTGTGCCATGATTTTGACATAAGTGCCATTTAGTCAAAAGGCAACAATTATGCAAGGACATCAAGAGCAAGCAAAATTTGTCAAAAGAGAAATAGTAAAAATCCATGTGAATGGATTTTACTATTCATCCACTATTCACTCATGAAGTTTTGTCTGAAGAATCTTTGTTCCTCGTTCAAACTTTCTACCTGGCAAGAACTATTCAAGATAAGATGATTTATCATCTAATGGACACTTGTGCCATGATTTTGACATAAGTGCCATTTAGTCAAAAGGCAACAATTATGCAAGGACATCAAGAGCAAGCAAAATTTGTCAAAAGAGAAATAGTAAAAATCCATGTGAATGGATTTTACTATTCATCCACTATTCACTCATGAAGTTTTGTCGGAAGAATCTTTGTTCCTGTTCAAACTTTCTACCTGGCAAGAACTATTCAAGATAAGATGATTTATCATCCACTATTCATACTTTTGGTCTAATCAAGACTGCTCCAATAATTCAACTTTGTCTGAAGATTTTTATCAAGATCAAGATTCCATTTCAATCAAGACTCGAACCGTCCAAGTGTGCGACGTTTATTCATTTTGTTTCATTATATATATGTATTCATTTTCATTAGGAAGGCATCGCCTAATCACTTGTAATCGCAATATCCTTTGCTTACAAACACTTGCCTTCTATCCCTTACCCTTTGTATCCAACCTCTCTCGAGAGCACTATCCAAATCTTGTATCAATTTTCAATTATCAATCAAAGTAAGTTTTGATTCATTATCTTGTTTTATATTTCAATTGTTTTCAGTTTCTTGATTTCAATCTTTTGTTTTCGAAAGTTCAATTTGTTAAATTAATTTGTCCCCTGTCTCCTCGCTACTCAACCACAACAAGTATCCCGAGCTTCGTCCCCAAGCTCTAGTCCGGTCCTCGTCTCCTATTGGTATATATATATATATATATATATATATATATATATATATATATATATATATATATAGGGTTTAAAGGGTGAAAAGGATGATTTATTAATAATATATAGGTAAAAAATGGAAATGTATTTGGATAGAGGGATCTCTCCAAATACTTGTTATAAAGATAAATTTGCTATCAAATTTATTTATTTTGATGAGTTGAAGTTGGGGGTGGACTAATTTATCCAATATACCTAAAATCTCTTTAACAATGAGGTCAGATTCACTAGGGAAGCATAAAGTTTACGTGCAGTGTGGTCGTTACACGAAGAAAGAAAAAGGGGTAAATGATTCCTCGGAGAAAAAGGTGATACACAACAGGGAATTATTATTAGTTTGGTGATTTTTTATCACCTTTTCCTCCGATGAATCCTTTATCCCTTTTTCCTTTCTTTGTATACCGACCCACACCGCACGTAGCCTCTATGCATGCGTAGTGAATCCAACCTCATTGTTAAAGACAATAAGCGTTATAGGAACACCGGTTCTGGTTATGTCTTAGGTTGTTAAAGCGAATTAGAAGGATGAGGGGTAGTGGCTTTATTGAGGGAGTTGGTAATAGAGTAATTCTTTTGACTTAATTACTCTCTCCTTCAATCATAGCGAAAATGAGTTATTGAGCATTGCCTCGCTGGTTACGAGAAATTGTGCCCACTCTTCAATAGGGATTGTGCCGAGCAAGTCGTTGTTGCCAATTGTTGTTCGTCACTCGTTGCGAATACATTCTATAACCTTCGATTGATGATGTCATGGAGCTGGATTTTGTAGACTTTGATAAAGTTCATGCTCTCAAACAAGTTGTGTTGCGTTTGGACTGGGACCTCCTTGAAGCTTGGGTAGAGTGCCACTTTGACCATCTTGTACTCATCATCTCCTCATCGTCTCGCTACCCCCCGGAGAGCAGAGGCACCACTTCAAGCATGGGCTCATCGTCCGGTCCCCCTCCCCAGGAAAGTAGTGAATCGGTGCAGGGCCCTTTCTCTCATTCTTCTCCAATCCGAAGGAACATACCGAAGGAGAAGGGGAGGAACCTCCCTAAGAAGAAGTGAGGTTGTCCACCTACCCCTACACGAACTCCAAGCAAGCAATACACAAGAGGATCATCACTTTGGGGCAATGACTAAGGAGATAAAGATTGCTCGTAAGTAGACACTGGCAAAACCGACCGAACCGAACGGGTCAACCCGAACGACCCGAAACCCAAACCGAACCGACATCCGAAATAGTTGAACCGATTTTGACCCGAAACCGAAATGAACCGACCCGAACCGAACCGACCCGAAATGACCCGAATGCAAAATGACCCGAACCGAAACCGAACCGAACCCAAAATGACCCGAATCGAATCGGATCCGAATCGATTTAACCCCAATAAAAGTGACTCAACCCACTTTTTTTTTTGTTGGGTCTCTCAAGATGTACTTTTGTGCCTATAGTGGTACAATTTTGAATCAATTTTGACCCAAAAAGTGACCCGATTACGACTAGATCCGAAATTAACCCGAATCGAACCCGAACGAGATTGACCCGAAGTTGAACCGAACCGAAGTTGACCCGAACCGAAACCGAACGAACCCGAACGAGATCGACCCGAAGTTTACCCGAACCGAGTCGACCCGAACCCGAAACCGAACCGAACCCGAACAAGATTGACCCGAAGTTAACCCGAACCGAACTAACCCGAACCGAACCCGAACCGAATGACCCGATTGCCGTGTATACTCGTAAGGACCAAGAACCGTATTACTTTCGCAGCTTCGGCACTTCGCTAATTCTTGCACTTCGTTTCTCGAGTCATCTATTTTCCTAAAGCGATCCTTTTCTAGTAGAGATGTATTGTTTATGTATTCCTTCTACAGAAGAAAGATGTGGGGATGCTTTTATGACTATATTGCTTGTTTGGAGCTCGTGCGAGGTAGCATGGACTCGCAAATATAATGTAATTATGTTGTCCAGTACCTCTCGCAACAACTCCAAACAAGCAATATAGTCATAAAAACATCCCACATCTTTCTTCCTATAAAAGGAATACACAAACAGGAAAATCTTGTATTTGTTGAAAATTCTTGTATTTATGTTGGAAAATTGAGGTTGTTGGTTTGTTGTCTGTGTAAGTTGTGATGTATTTCGGAGTGTATTTTATACAGGGGGATGGAAAAAACAAAAAAATTAAAAAAATACAGACTTATGACGACGGTTCTTATAGTAGAACCGTCATCATATGACCTACCTAAACATTACCTATGACGACGGTTTTTATATTAGAACTGTCGTCATATAGTAACCTATGATGAAAGGTTTTAGATTAGAACCGTTGTCATAGGTGACCTATTACAACAGCTTGTTGAAAGGTAGTTAAAAATGGTATATACAACGACAACCACATACACGACGCCGCTTAACCGTTGTTAAAGGTCATTTTTAACCGTAGTTAAAAGTTCTTCCTATAGTAGTGTGTGAAACTCTTGAAGGGAGGAGACTTCTTGCTAATATTGTATATATGAGTGTTAGAGAACAAGTTGTGATATTTCAACACCTATTAGGTCATAATGTGAGATTTAGGGAAATAGGAGGAAGATTATTTCATTCTACTTGGACCGTTCATATCTATTTTTACAAGGTCCTTAAAGTTACACTTATTTTGTATCTAGAGTTTGTTAACCCTCCTAACTCTTCTATACCTTTGAAAATTATAAACAATTCTAGGTTTATCCATGGTTTGAGGATTGTATAGAAGCTTAGGTGGCACTCATATGGATGCATCTATACCCATTGAAGATGAAGATAGGTATAGGAATAGAAAAGGTGGATTGTCCCAAAATATGTTGGTTGCCATATCTTTCGATGACCTAAAGTTCTCATATGTACTAGCTGGGTGGGAAGGATCAACACATGATTCTAGGGTGTTAAATGATGCAGCTTTCAAGAGGCTTCCGTGCCCCGAATTTATCACTTGATAACTTGTTTTTCCCCTTTAAAGTAATACCACCTAGATAATAATGAAATTTTTTATCTCCTGTAGGGAAATATTTTCTGCACTAGATTTTAGTTATGCTCTTCGAATAGTTTTTTACCATCTTATAGGAAAGTTCGATATCACCCGAAAGAGTTTGATGAGAACTCATCTCCAACAAATGCCAAGGAGTTATTTAATCAACGTCATTCTTCCTTGAGAATTAGTATAGAAAGGGCATTTGGTGTCTTGAAAAAGTGCTTTCGTGTGCTAGACGTAGAGCCATTTTGGGATTTTAAAACTCAAGTGGATGTTATTCTTGTATGTTATGTGTTACATAACTTTCTTAGGGGTGTTGATTCAAATGACTATATTATGAGAGAAGTTGATCAAGAATTCTCAAATAATACACAAAGATCACGATTCTCACAAAGAGAAGAGAGGAAAGAAAACCAAGTTTCGAAAATAAAAAGGGATGCTATAGCGAATGCAATGTGGCAAAATTATCAAGAACGAAATTGAAATGTTTCTCATAATAATGTGTTCTTGTAAGTTTGATTTTCTTCTTCCTCTCATCTCCCTCACCTCTTCATCTCTTTCTCTCTTCTACCCCATTTTCTATTATTTTTGGGTAGTCATTGGGGTTAAAACCTCTTGTATACATGCTAATTTTTGCAATCTATGTTCTTTGTTGAACACGTCCCCCTCTCCCTCCCTCTTTTGTGTTTGCCTCGTGATGAAATGAAAAAGACTGTTTAGGATTGAGTTTTTAATAGTAAGAAGACTATTTCTAATTCTACATTCTTTCTTTCTTCTAGTTTCCACTAATTTAATATGGGTTTATCTTTATGTTTGCTCAGCTTGAGGGAAATTGTTAGTCCGATTGATTATAGTTTCATTCATTTTTTGTTAATGTGGTAGTTAATATGTTATAATTGAATGGTGGTGAAGGCTTTAGTTATTTTTTCATTTTTTTATTGGTGGAGAGAGGGTGGTCCTCTTAGTTCTCTAAGATAGCCCATCTTATGATTATTTGTTTACCAATTTTTTAGAAATTCCTTTCCGTAGTTGTGATCTACAATTCCCGCCAACCTCGTGTTTTCATATCCTACATTACATTTTTATTAATTTGGTCCAACCAAATGGCATTGTCAAGCTCTCTTTTCCTTTGATTTTTTTATTTACTCGTAAAGAAACCAACTTGTAGTGATATGTTGAATATTATTTTCTGAAGGTGTATCTTATGATGTTGATAAATGTTCTATCTCGTAATAATTAACTTATTGCGCTTCTTTTACAATGTTAGGAAATCTTTGTTTTGGTATAGCCTCCGCCGTTGGGGTTGCCTCTGTTTTTAGGAAAAATTTTCTCGCAATTGAGTAATATTATCGCTCTCGATAGATAGTAGTGAGCGAGTGAGTGAGTAGTTCTAAAATATTTGTTTTATTTTTCAACTCGCTACTTTAAATCTTTGCCTTGTGTTGAATTTTGATAAACCGATTTCTACAAGGAAATTTGTTGAATTTTGATAAATCATGGACAAAGGGAATAATGAGGAAGTTGATGAGAAAATAACTCAATTCCGGTGGCAAAAGGTAATGTTAAAGGAGTTACCGAAATTTTTGGCTAATGAAGTTAAGAAGGGCAATTGAATAAACAATACTTTCAAGTCTATCTCCTTTGTTACAGGAGCAGATTTTATATCAAAGAAGTACAATGTCAAATGCTTGTGTGAGCACATTGAAAATCATTTGAAGACAAGTGAAAGCTACATGGGGAGTGACACCGGAGCTTCGAAACAAAGATTCCGGCTTTGGGTGGGATGAAAACCTTAAGATAATCCAAGCATCACCTACTATGTATGATGTATACATTGAGGTATGGTAAAATCCCGTCCCCTTTCTTTTGCAAAGTCATTGTCTCTCTTCTCTCGTCTGTCTTCTTTGTTTAGAGTTTAAACCCCAACCCCGCCCCTTTTTTTTTGTTTTTCTTTTATACTTTTAGTCCCTTTCTGTCTCTCCTCTATTTAGTGTTTAAAATCCCCTCCCACTTTTTTTGTTCTTCTACTCTCAGTCCCTATCTTTCTTCCGAATGTAGTAAAATCGAAACTTTGCTTGAGTTTTGGTTGGTTATTTGAGTAACTTTATTGCGGTGATGTTTCTTTTATGGTTCCGAATGTAGTAAAATCAGAAACTTTGTTGAGTTTTGGTTGGTTATTTGAGTAACTTTGTTGTAGTGATTTTTTGTGGTTTCGAATGTAGTAAAATCATAAACTTTGTTGAGTTTTGGTTGGTTGTTTGAGTAACTTTGTCTGCAGTAATTTTTTTATGGTTTCTTTTATGGTGTCTCGAATGTAGTAAAATCGAAACTTCATTGAGTTTTGGTTGATTATTTGAATAACTTTGCTACAGTTGATGTTTCTTTTATGGTTTCGAATGTAGTTACATCAAAAACTTTATTGAGTTTTGGTTGGTTATTTGACTAATTGTAGCAGAGAATAAGTTGTGATATTTGTGATGTTTCTTTTATTTCTTTTTGAATAGGCAAATCTTGTGCATGACAAGTATTTGAATAAAAAAATTGAGATGTATGATGAAATGGCCATTATTATCGGGAAGAATGAGTTAAACGAAGTCGTGCTAATTCATTTGATGATTTTGAAGTGGAATCTTGTGATAATGCGATAATTCTAGAAGAGAAGAGTAATGGTGAAAGTGAAATCGTGAAAGAAAATGACTAACAATTTGTTTCTTCGTTGGTGTACTATCGGTGGTAAATGAAAAGTCGAAAGAGCACTCGTGAGGCCGACCCGAAAATACAAGTAATTATCGCCCAACTTGGTGAAGTTGCTACGGTTCTTGAAAAATTCTCCAAATCTAAGCTCGATGTTGAGCTAATTTTGACGAAGTTATAAAGATTGAAGGTTATGAAGATGAGTTCTTGACTTCGCATTCGATTATCCGATTGAAAACGAAAGTCAAGGCAAAGGCTTTCTAGTGAAAAATGAGAAGTTTGGTAAAATTTGGCTTCAAGACTTCGTGAAGAAGAACAAAATGACCTAATAGTATTGTTGGGCATTTGTCTGCGATAAACAAACTTTGGAGTAATATGACTTCTCTTTTTCATGCTTTCCCTTCTAGTAAACTTTGGCTTGTTGCCCTTCTCTTCTTCATGCTTTCCCTTCTAGAAATATTATTCAAACTCTATATTGTATTTTTCTTTTCGGACTTTTTAATTTTTTATGTTCATGTCTTAAAAGTTCCACTATTATGGTTTCGGATATGACTTATGAGGAAGTTGTTAGATTCTATTAACCAATTAGTGTTGGCCTTTTGAATGCTTGTCCAATGACACTCAAATTGAGACCATGTTTGTCACTTGCTTTTCCTTTTTATATGCTCCATTGTCTTCTCTTTCTTCATTTACCGTTTATTTTTCTTATATTTTTGGAGAACTTACATTGAGATAATTTGTTAACTTTACCACATTTTTTATTTTGTTATGGGGTGGGGTGGTTGAGGTACATTTGTTTGGGGGTTTAGGGTTAAGGTATGGGTTTTAGTGTTTAGGTGTTTAGAGTTTAGGGTTTAGGGTTAGGGTATGGGGTTTAGAGTTTAGGGTTAGGGTATGGATTTTAGGGTTTAGGTGCTTAGGGTTAGGGTATGGGTTTTAGGGTTTAGGTGTTTAGGGTTTAGGGTTTAGGGTTAGGGTATGGGGTTGAGAGTTTAGGGTTAGGGTATCGGATTTAGGGTTGAGGGTTTGGTGATTTAAGATTAGGGTATGGGATATAGGGTTTAGGGTTAGGGTTAGAGTTTGGTGGATTTAGGGTTTATTAATTTTCTTCCTACCAAACAATGGAAAATAAATTTGTAGAAAATTATTTTTCATTCTACCAAACATGTGGGTGGAAAATAATTTTCGTTGGAAATTCATTTTCCCATGGAAAATAATTTTCTAAAAAATATTTTCTAAAAATATTTTTCCCCCAACCAAACACACCCTAAGTATTTCAATGAGCTTATCCAAAAAAAAAGGAAAAAGGAAAATGAGTATGTAAAACAAGTCATGCAAGACAAAAATAAGCCATTGTTAGACCTAACAAAATTTACTAAAAACCCCAAACATTAACCAAATTAATGACCCAAAATCATATATTTGATTCGATACTCAAAATAGCTAACTCGAAATCGAAATTGACCGAATCGAATCCAATTCCACTATTTTATCCAAATTTAATTTTCTTCACAAGACGAGCTTATGGAACAAAAATAGAGCAATCTAAAATCAATTAGAACTGAAAATTTTTCCGCCTAAATTAGAATCAAATCAAATCATGTTGATTCGAAGACGACTCGAACCGACCCTAAATTCAACCCAAAACTAAGATGAATAATCCATTTGCTATGTGTAAGGCCAATGATGCGAGATAAGCAACAGACACTTTGTAACGCCTCAAATCATCATTACTTAATAATCCCCTAATTAGAGAATGTTCGGTATGGTGGCAGCGGAAATTGAGGATTGAAGGCGTTATCGCCGTCCTAAGGATAGGACCGAGGCTAAGCAAATAAAATAAAATAGCACTTACATTTGTAAATGTAACATATTGGTTGGGTCCCGATAACGATAAGTATTTGCAACCCAAGTAATTAAGTTACATATCATGTTTAAACAAGACCCAAAATATAAATTAATGGATTTCTTGCATATACTCTAATACAGTCTCACCTACTTGTTTAACATGAGAATTTACGCAAAATCTAATGACTTCCCAATTGACTCCGAGCCACGATTAAGGTGAAATCACTCGTGAGCGTCTAGACAACTTCGTAACCATAAATACAACTTGTCCAGCTTATGTTTTGCCTTCGTCGGACTTGGTAGAAAGTTGATTGTTCACCGATGTCTTCCCTAAAACAAAAACAATAAAATATTTCGAAAAATGAGTCGAAACTCAGTACGAACATTCCCTGCACAGTCAAATTGTTTTGAAAACATTTTAATTGAGCGCGCACATTTCAATTCATTTTAGTTCGAAATCGGAGGGAAGATAATATGAGTCAAAACTTGCTTGCTAGGTTATTATCTCGAAAGTGGAGCCCCTTGTATAATTGATGCGATCTTTGAATAAGGTGCACACCTCCCAGGCCGACCGAAAACCCGAGTTGAAGCCACGCGGGTGGAATTGAAGGGCGTAAGCCCCGATAATTGATAATTGATCGGGGACCACTTAATTAGGTGACAAAACTTGATTTGCAAATGATTCATTATTAGTTATTTATATAAGAAATGTTGAGATTTGATGAAATACGTGAATTTTCGAAAGGTACAGGCAATGAACGTACTTGAAATGGAAATCTTTGTTTATCACCTTTATGAAATATCGATTTAGCGGCTTGTCGACGACAAGAGTAGCCTTCGTCTTCGTTTCAAATACGTCTTTATTATTAATAACGTTTAAATTAAGTTTCATTGCAATACCATTGGTAATTAACTTCGCATAATGCTAATAACTTACTTCATAAGAATTGGTTAAACTAGATTCGTTTATTTTTACGTGAATTTGATTTGTTGATTACTTGGATCGAATATTCCGATTTTGAAATTTTACTTATACTTTAACTATTATCACTTGTTTAACATACAAAAATACGACTCCAACTATTATTATTATTATTATTATTATTATTATTATTATTATTATTATTATTATCTCAATTAATTCTATCGAACCAAAATCTTACTTTTAACCCCGTCCTTAAGTCACCTTTCACCTCATCTTATCGTCTATTCCACAAATTAATCAATTTACTCCACAAATTTACTAATTTACTAAAATTCCACATACACCAAATCACACTAATTCAAACTTGTATGCATATTTTCCTCAACAAAATCAACATCTACATATACAATTAAGTATATTAAATTTCTCAAAGTTTTACATACACTCAACTCTACTTATTATCCAACTTCAACCTCTATATACACATTCTTTTTCTTTTGCTCAAATATATTCAATCCCAAAGTGCAGTAAAACCATTAATTTTTACTCAAAATTTACATCAAAACATTCCCAATTCACTTCACCAAATCACAATTCCACAAGTGCAATTACATTCATTCACTCCCACAATAATTCATCCCACAATAATTCATCCCACTAAGAACACCAATTCACAACTACTTACATCAATTCGAATTTCTACAATCAACTTTTGCTTTTTAAACCCATATAATTCAATTGTTAACTAAAATCAACAAGAAAATAATGGAAGGAGATAAAATTGGGTTTACGGTTTTCACCTTGAAGGTCCAAAAGATGGATGCCTAAAAGGAGGGATAGGTTGGTGGTGGCGTGGCTGAGCTCCTGGCAGCACCAACGACTGATTCCGGCCGGTAGGTCACTGCTGTGGCTGGGCAGAGATGAGGCAGCAGGCAGGCCGAGGCAGGCGCACGGGAGAGGCAGAGAGAGTGCGAGCGGGAGAGAGAGAGAGGTGCCTTCCGAGCGGCACTGGCCCCGGCTTCTGGCCGACGTTGGTGGCGTCCGGTGGCCTGACCGTGAGGCGGCAGCAGATCAGAGAGGCGAGGCAGGGGAGGGAAGCAGAGAACGGGAGAGAGAAATGGGTTTGAGGGAATGAACTCTGATATCTTGAAGCTGTAAAGCTTTTATCATTGTTATTTTTTTTTTTGTTGTGGTAATTTTCAGAAGGCTCACATCTGGAAATTCCCAAAATAAAATCTGCATTCTTAACTGGTGTTTATGTTTATCTTATTTTATGTATTTTATTTTGATTTTGTTTTATAAAAAAACT
This sequence comes from Talinum fruticosum, assembly GCA_021018815.1. Taxonomy (NCBI): domain Eukaryota; kingdom Viridiplantae; phylum Streptophyta; class Magnoliopsida; order Caryophyllales; family Talinaceae; genus Talinum; species Talinum fruticosum. The sequence continues at coordinate 3,097,857 of JAITYX010000006.1, read as the reverse complement.
TAGGTTATTAATTCATTCTAAAAAATATACTCTAATAATATCACCCCTATTTTTCCTAACTTATAATTTTAATCTTTTATTTTGCTTAAATTTCTTATTTATTATATATATATATATATATTTTTTTAAATTTTAATAGTGTTGTATATATAAATTATACAAACTATCTTAAATATAACGGTTCGCTTAAATATAATCTTTAATAACCTTATGAACGTGTACTTTCACATTTATGTTCAATATATATTTATACAAATTTCTAAATTTATGTTTTAAACACATGTATAGATTTACAATCATTATTATGAAATTTTCATTGGAGGCCACTTTGTCGTCTTAGCCGCATAACAAACATATAAAAATAATTTAAATATAAAATATCGAATTGAAGTGCGCGCGCTGATTATTTAAATTTTGTAATCAGTAAAATAAATAATGTGATTTAGGATCGGGTTGTTACACACTTGAAGCTATTATTCCGGGTATTATTCCGGGTATACGACATGCAAGTTAGGCTAGTGCTCTATTTCTATATGGGCATGGCAATGGCAATGGCATTTCTAAATATTCTCACCTTCTGTGCCCAAAAAGTTCGGCCCTAAATTTGTCCAGAGATTCTGTTTCCTGAGACAAACATGGCCATCCTCTCTTTCCACTCATAATAAATGGTAAAGCTGCTTTTTTATTCCATTTGATTCCTCTTCCTCTCAAATTTTTTTTTTCCACTTTCTGGTTGATATTTGAGGGGAAAAATGAATTTAAGTGGAATAGATTCGAGCAGTAATTATGATAATTCATTCCCTCAATTTGACCAACTTCTGTGAATTTCACCAATCTTCCTCTCAGAGATTATATTTTTTTCTTCCCAAATTTTGGATAGGCATTTTAGAAATTTGACGTGAAATTTGATCATGAATGTAGCTAGTGCGGCGACAATGAAATGGAGGACAAGCTAAACAAGTTAAAAATGGCCGAAGAAGAAGCTCATGGTGGTGGTGGTAGCGGCGGCGGAGGATGCGGAGGAAGTGGTAGTGAAGAATCGTCGTCATTATCATCGCCCACAGGAGGAGAGAAAGTGAAGTTATTCTGTAGCCATGGCGGGAAGATTTTGCCCAGACCAACCGACGGGACCCTTAAATACGTTGGCGGTGAGACTCGCGTTGTTGCCATTCCGCGCTCCATCAATATCGCAGGTACTCTCTCTCTCTCTCTCTCTCTCTCTACGTTTCCGTAACACTGGGATAATCTTTCATGTATTTTTAAATATCTTGTCTCCATAATAGAGAATTTGCATGGTATTTCATCCCAAATTTGCATGGTAACTATCTTGTCTCCATCACTTCTGCTTGGCGTGGAATTTAAGAAAATGTCTGGAAAGAATAGTAAGAGTTGATGCTTCAGCATTTATCCCCGATTAAAAAAGAAATTTAAGAATATCACTTCATGAGAAATTTGAGACAATCTGAATAGAGAGCTTTTTAGTTTCATGCACCTGATAAAACTGAGATTCTTGTCAGTAATGAGGATAAAGTGTACTGTTTGTTTTTGCAGTGAAAGAGCTCCAATTGGAATTTCGGCTCATCCTCTAATTACTGACCCTTCATTCTTTGTTCTTTGATGTAATGGACTTCATCCACACTACAAGGTTTATACATGGACCAAACAAGTCAAACAGTCTCATGGATACTCATAAAAAACTGTCATCAGCATACACTTCAGTAGATCATTTGTCATTATGGGTTATTTAGTCCTTGTTTAAGCTTGTATCATTAAGTACTTTATGCGCAAGACTTAAATCATTAGATCCATGGAGGCTCATTAGAAGGTTTCTATACTCTGGGTTTTCTTGTGATTATTTTTATTTATTTATTGCATTTTTATGAGAAATGGACATTGTTGTCTTATAAGTAATGGATTATGTTCACATTGCTGAAAAATCAAAATTTGTAGGGAAACAAATTTGTAGGTAAATGGAGGGGGTGGGGGAAAGAAAAAAGGAAGAAATAGCCAAAAAAAAAAAAAAAGAAAGAGGATCAAGGTCCTATCTAAGCATTTACTGAAGTCGCTGAGAATTAATGATGAAGAAAACTTGCTTGATTGTCTTCTTCATGAATTTGGTCCTTAATTTGTTTTAGATCACCATTTCGATCATGTTCGATCTAGAGTACATGAGACAGAGTAGGCATTTGTAACTTACACATCTTTTCGCTGTCAGAACTAATGAAGAAGATAAACAATCTATTTGATGGAGAATATGTCCTTAAGTATCAGATAGCCTCAGAGGATCTCGATTCTTTGGTCTCAGTAAAATCTGACGAAGACATTCACCATTTGCTCGATGAATATGATCGTTTGGAACGTGAAGGATGTTTAAAACTCCGCACCTACCTTTTTCCCACTAAACCTATAGTAACGGATCAAGCCCAGGGTTCAATGTCCGTTCTTGGGCCACATGCCCTCGAGCAGCGGTTTGTTGACGCAGTGAATGGCATAGTCCGTCCTATGAACAACCCTACATCAAAGCTAGCTCTAAACACTAGCCTTCTAAAGTCAATAAGCCCTTCACCCACCGACTGTCCTTCCCCTCAATCTCTGTCTCCTCGGAGTAATATTGCTCATAGTCCCCTTCTGAACCAGGAGAACTGTTTAGCCAGCGGTCTACAGACCAGAATTGCTCGGTTTCACAGAGTTGCAAGTTCTCCTGCCAATCTTGATAGCCAGCAGAACTTCGTGACGGTGCATCCAAAAGGTTACATATCTCAGCAGTCTCATACTCAGCTTTCCCCGAGCCCACAGCATCAGCGTTACCTTCATGGCTACCAATACCCTCAGCAAGATCATTACTTGCATGGCCATCATGGTTACCAATCACCAACTCCACCACATCAGTCTCCTACTAGACCACAAGAACACCATATGCTTCCTTCCCGCCACAACCCGAATATGGTAAGGTCCCTTCAGTTCATGGACCAGTAGGCCATCACAACCCGAAATTCCATCCTATGCTTAGACTCTACCCAGGAAGCGGGGCAGCAGCAAGTGGGGCCACCTTGAGCAGTACGCAGCTGCCGCTGCTTGTGGAAGTAGCCAGGTGACAAGAGCAGATGGCCTTCCTCGAGGTCCAGGTTAGTTCATCAGATTAAACAGAGACTAGTCTATTGTTGTGTATTTTTCCACTTCCTTAGAGGTGGATTTTGGATTACTGGTGTACTACATTTTAGCCAGTGAGATAAGGCACGACAACTATATAGACATCTTTTGAGGAGTTCATGTTGCTGCTACTGCTATATAGCTACACTTTGCTTGTGAAGTTGGATGACTTGTTAGAGCATCGTTCAATCTTAGCTCAGGAGTTAGCTTTGATAGGAAGTACAAAGTTGAATGTATATATGTTTGAAGTTTGGGTATGGGTTTCTTATGGATGAATTTATGGGACTTTTGTCGTAACTTTAGAAGATTTTGACCTTGTATTTTTTATTTAAATTATGATGAAACAAAAGGAGAAGAGAGACTCGTTGTATATTTGTAATTAACGTAAACATTGTGTTCATTGTTGTTAAGGATTCCCACAATTGCAATTTTATCTTTTCCTTTTTCTATGGGGGGTTTGTAAGAGCCGGCAAACAGGTTAGTGTCATAATGTATTGTACATACATATAATGTATGAAAAGAGAAGAGAATGAGCCTAGAGCTCAAGCTCACGTCCATGAGTCTAGAGCTTGAGCTCAGATGGGACATGCCCACCTAGCCAAGGAGGCCATCAAAGTTCAATTTCGGGTGGCCACAAAGTTCAGCAAGGTCTGGATGTGAGAATGAACCTAGAGCTCCAAAATCTCGTCCTCTATCTAGAATGGTCATGGACTATTTTTGGTTCTACACAAACTTCAGAGTTGTTAGAAGGAAATACATCTTCCTCAGCCAACGTCTGAAATCCACCCACTTCTCCAATTTATGAAAGTTTGTAGTCATATCACGAGTTATAGCTACTACAAAATGAAGCCAAAAGATTGTTACTGAAAAATTTTGTGACCTAAATAGAACAAGTCATGAAGAATCTTATCCTTTAATTTAAAGAGCAGAAATAATAAGTTGTTCCAATACTAATCTAAGTCTTCGGTCATATTCCATTTTAGATTTAGCTTACAGCCTTACATATCTCTTTATAACTTTTTACAACTCCTTACACCTGCGTACAGCTCCTTATACCTTGTTATAATTAACTTTATAATTATCTTACAGCTTGCTTACATTTCCTTATAACTTCTTACAACTTCTTACATCTTCCTACAGCCTTACAACTCCTTATAACTAAATGGAAGATGACCTAAGACCGCCAATTATCTCTACTAGAATAACAGAACACAATTATCTTAAATTTAGCAATCAATAGTGATCCATTCGTGAGTCAATCTAACGAGGTAGCCACCTCGTTAGAAATCTTGCTATTGATTCCTAGCTTCAGATTACTGTGTTCAGTTAGTCTAATGAGTTAGCTAGTTGCGTTGTGCAAATTGATCCTATTGTATACCTTGCCATTTTTTGCCTATATAAATGTGTACTCTTTGGTTTCTTCCGATCTTAATAAATAATTTTAAAAAATACCTCATTTCCTTGTGACATGAACATGTTTCTCATTAATTCATTACTGATACATGCTTATATAACGCATGGCCGCATGGGTAGGTCTCGTGCTTTTTCTTGTCATTAGGTCTATTTATGCCAGAGTTGCAACACATCACACCTAATTAGTATATCAAAACAAAAGGACATGACAAGACCTCATGTTAGAATTGATGGTTCAATTAGAGTAAATTCAAACTTAGGATCCACTTCGACGTTAGTTGTTTCAAACATCAGGTTGGTTATTAATTTAAATCATTCTATTTGTATTTTAAGTTTCAAGTGAAACATCAAGTTGGTTATTAATTTAAATCATTCTATGTAGAGTAACATCAATGACAAGTATGGTAAGTAACAAACTGTGCTTTGGTCTGAATATTAAATGTTAGGATTTTAGGGGAATTGATTCATTGCTTCGGTCTGGCAAGTTCTATGCTGGAGCTCTTTCCTCTCTTGACATGCACTGTAATTACATGTAAGCATTGCATCCCTAATGAGCTATAAGACACTACTACCTAGAGCAGCGGGACTTAAGATATGTTCGAAAAATATAATTTATTTATATTTTATGATCGTTTATGTTTATTTTTTATTTAACAACTCATTTATGTTCATTTCTATTCATTATGTTCGTTTATATTCATTTCTATTTATAATTATTAAGGTTCTATATGTAAGTTCGAAAGGCCCTTAAGGGGATAATGTAGACACGTGACAAATGAAGTATGTAACACCCTCAAGAGGTATAAGCACAAAGCAACTATTACAAATAAATCCTACTTGCCTATTATTGATTTCATATTCTGATTACAAGACCACAAATTCGATAACATGGATAGCAAAACTCATAAAAGGAGCCTTCTTTATCTATATTTTTCTCCTAACATCCTCTCTTCACCGCTAAAAAAATCAACTAGCATCAAACTCCACCACACAAAAATCTTGTACATAGACACCAAGGAAAAGATTAAACTTGTTTAATAAACTAAACAAGCTCACTTGCTGTCTGTAAAGTCAGCATCGATCACATCTCCATCAGGACCCTTGCCTGTTGAATCCGAGGGGCTGGACTCAGCGCCAGGTGTTGGGCCAGCTCCTGGTGCGCCAGGCTGATTGTAAAGCGATTGCCCAAGTTGCATCACTTCCTGGTTAAGTGCAGCCATGGCGTCCTTGATGGCTTGGGTTTGACCCCCAGATACAGCTTCCTTGAGTTCTCCTAGTTTAGCTTCAACTTTCTCTTTAACTGGGGCAGGAACCTTGTCTCCAAGTTCCTTCAACTGCTTCTCGGTCTGGTAGATAACGGAATCTGCTTGGTTCTTTGTGTCAATGGCATCTCTCTTCTCCTTGTCCTCCTTGGCAAATTTCTCTGCCTCCTGAACCATCCTTTCCACCTGCAGACATTGTTTAGTTTAGCTTTAGACTGACTTCCTAGTCTGATAACTGGGTCAATCTTGATTCTTGACAACAGAAGAATTCATCATAACAGTCACTCCTATAAAATAAAATGGGGCAAGGCATACCTCATCACCAGGCAAAGTACTGGCTCCAGTAATTGTGATGTCTTGCTTCTTTCCGGTTCCCTTGTCCACCGCAGTTACAGAGAGAATTCCATTGGCATCAATGTCGAATTTGACTTCAATCTGAGGAACACCTCTAGGAGCAGGTGGAATACCATCCAAACGGAAGCTACCAAGAGACTTGTTATCCCTGACAAACTCTCTTTCACCCTGAAGGACATTAATCTCAACACTCGTCTGTCCATCCGCAGCTGTTGAAAACACCTCTGACTTGGAAGTGGGCAAGGTTGTGTTTCTGGGGATGATCTTAGTCATCACTCCACCGAGGGTCTCCAGACCCAAAGACAATGGAGTCACATCCAAAAGAACAATGTCGCTCACATCCCCAGCAAGAACACCAGCCTACAATGTAAAAGTTAATCAAAAGTAATTCCCAAAGTGCTTGACAACATTCTACCAGTAAACATAGCCCCACAGGAAACCAGAACATCAAAAATGATCTCAAATCAACATTGTGATGCATCATATATATATATATATATATAGATATAGATATATATATATATATTAAAAATTGGGTAGAATCAATGTACGATTGACATGTAGGATGCTTATGTGGCATTGAAATAATATAAGATAATTATTGCAATGCCACATAAGTATTCTACATGTCAATCATACATTGATTTTACTCTAATTTGAAGATGTTTAGATGGTTCATACATTTAATTAAGTTAAAAGCTGACCCTTTTTTTATAAAATTACATATCATATGTTTATTATGTTGAATGTGTATATTTCTAAAATTAATTTATTTTAATTTTGTGAATAATATTGTATAATATTGTGAATTTAGATAAAATATTGTCTTTACCTTATGGATATTTATTTTAACAAAAAAATTGGGATTTCAAAGTTTAAACTTGTAAAAAAGAGAAACAACAAATAATGAGTTAAATATATGGATAATAAAAATAAGTTATCAGAATAAGTTATAAAAAATTAAAAGAAATATTTTTATATTAACTATTTAAAGAAAAATATGTCCACTTATGATCTAACTAATTACTAATTTTTATTATCATAAATTAATTAAAAATAATTAATTATAAAAATAAAATTAATTAATGCCCTTGCATAGCAAGGGTTATAACCCTTGTTAGTGCAAAACTTGTATTAACAGCAAAGACTGCGAAGTAAGCCCAGAGGTCTGACAAAAAACACTTCCCAATGGAGAGGAAAAAAACATTTGGGCGGTCAAAGACGCTTCCTTTTGTTTGATTTTGGGGGGAGGTTATTTAGACAGTGGTGGCTTTTTTTTTATATAGGGGGAACTAAAATGAAACAGATAGTGTGGGAAACTGTTTCGAAAAATACCTGAACTGCAGCCCCCAGAGCAACAACTTCATCAGGATTGACAGTCACATTAGGGTCCTTTCCAGTCATCTTCTTGACCAACTCTTGCACTGCTGGGATACGTGTTGAACCACCCACAAGGATCACCTCATCTAAATCACTGAAGGAGAGCTTTGCATCTTTCAAAGCGTTCTCAACTGGCCTTCTGAGTCTGCAAAACATAAGAATGGAATAGCTCAGCCACAACCACAACTCAAGAACTTTATATACCATAAAGATCACATCATGTTAAATGTTTCACAGCATCAAAAGACGAATCAACGCCAAGATCCCCATTTGAGGGCATAAACTCAAGTTCAGTGCAAGAAATGCTTGTACTACCTGTCTAAAAGGTCCCCGCACAATTCTTCAAACTTGGCCCTTGTCAAGGTGGTCTCTATGTGTTTGGGCCCATCAGCAGTGGCAGTGATGAAAGGCAAACTACAATCAACACAAACCATTTCAAACTGTCAGATTAATATACATAACAGATGTCACAAACTAGAAACATCAGTACTAAAGCAGCAATAAAGGGACTCCACACAATACCTAATGTTTGTCTGGGTCAAAGATGACAGCTCCATTTTAGCTTTCTCAGCTGTCTCAGTTAGACGCTGAAGGGCTTGCTTGTCCTTTAAAAGGTCAATGCCTTCGTCTCTCTTAAAGTTTCCAGCAAGCCAATCAACAATTCTCTGTTTGATAAACATGATGCACCCATTTGTTATATAAGCCAACTACGTAGTCTGACAGGATATTGGAACAGAACAATGCAATTTTCAACATAACAGCAGTAACAGAAAGAATTCTTTCACCTCACCTTGTCAAAATCATCACCACCCAAATGTGTATCTCCGGAGGTAGAAAGCACCTCAAACACTCCATCGCCAACCTCAAGCACTGCAAATAAGAACATAGGGTATATGGTTAGACCGATGATATCAACACTGCCTAATTTGCAGATACACTAGAGAAAACGGTTCATACTTCACATCATAATTTACCAGGCAAGGCAGAACACCAGATGTGCATGCATAAACAAAATATATACTTGAAGACATTAAATGCCTTCTAATTTGTGTTTAGCATCACTACTAACTAGAGAACATGCACATCTACTGGGTAGTCAGAAATCCATTAATCAAAGGCAACATCAGTGCATGACATCTAATTTAATTCTCAAAGACACGGCAACTAAACTTTGCCAAGGTTAATAAAACATAGGAACCGGAAGTACCTGAAACATCAAATGTACCACCTCTAAGGTCAAACACCAAGACAGGCGCATGACATCTAATTTAATCTCAAAGAGACTGCGAGGAAACTTTGCCAAGGTTAATAAAACATAGGCAACGGGAGTACCTGAAACATCAAATGTACCACCTCCAAGGTCAAATACCAGGATAGTTTCATTGTTCTTCTTTTCAAAACCATAAGCCAAAGAAGCAGCAGTGGGCTCATTAATAATTCTGAGGACCTCCAAGCCAGCAATACGTCCAGCATCCTTTGTTGCTGTCCTTTGGGAATCATTGAAGTAAGCAGGAACTGTGACAACAGCCTTGGTCACTTGGTCATTCAAAAATTTTGATGCATCATCCACAAGCTTTCTCAGCACCTTCAAGAAGCAGAACCAAAATAAGAATTCCACTTTTTGTATTAGACTTGCTGCCTAGCAGATAAAACCCACTACAGAAAAGATGAACAATGGAAAAAATGCTTATCCCAAAGAAAACAACTGTTTGCAGAATTTCAAAGCATTTAACACCATCCTTTTCAAAGCCATATAAACTTCAAAACCCATTTTATCAATACTAGAATCAATGTTATGTTCAACCATGACGAACCAAACCACAGCCAAATGCATTCGACTGCATCTCCACAGGATACTATGTTCTCTTTGAAATAATTGAAGTTACCCAATCTCTCACTCAAAACATTTATCGCAGACAAATAAAATTACAAAACACCTTTTTCAACAAGCACGCACATCATAACTAAAGAAACACTAGATTCTGAAAAAAAAAAAAAAAAAACCTCCCATGAAAAGCCGGAACGAGATTGCTATACATATTCAATTTTCCGAAACATCAGTGAACTACGTACCTTAAAAACACTCAATTCAAACCATTTTTTTATCACAATAAATTACAGAACAAAAACCAGATTTTGCAAAATCAACCTAAAGAGAAAGACAAATACAATACCTGGGCAGAAATCTCTTCAGCTGCGAATTGCTTCCCAATAGCGGGACAATCAAGCTTAACATTCCCATTTTCATCCCTGACCACCCTGTAACTAACCTGCTTTGACTCCTCATCCACCTCCGACATCTTCCTTCCAATAAACCGCTTCACGGAGAAGAATGTATTCTCGGGGTTCACCACTGCCTGGCGCTTGGCAATCTGCCCCACCAATCTCTCTCCATTCTTCGTGTACGCCACCACCGACGGCGTCGTCCGCTGCCCCTCGGCGTTTGTCACTATCGTCGGCTTTCCTCCTCCATGGCTGCCACCGCGGAGTTGGTAGTCCCGAGGTCAATCCCAACGACCTTCTCATTAACAACCCTCAGCGGACCAAACGAGCTCCGGCGAGAGCTCTTCTTCAGCCTCAGGAACGCGGCCTTCGGGGTGCCGAAAGAGGCGGAACTAGGGCTCATCTTCTGGCCGAAGAAGGCGGAGCTGGGGCGGGGCTTGGAGGCCGAGGAAGAGAAAGGGGTAGCCCCCAGGACGTGGATTTGGGCGGCAGAAGAAGACGCCATGGCTGTGGATTTTGAGCTCTGATAACCTAACCCTAACCCTAAATCTAACTCTCTCGAGGGGAGGAATTTGGTGGAAGGAGAAGCGTGGTAGGGGATAGAGGGAGAGGAGAGAGATTAGGGTTGGGAGTTGGTGGGTAGAGAAATGGAGAGGGTAGGAGTAGAGAAGTGGCAGGGAGAGGATAAGAGGGGGAGGAAGGGTTTTAAGCGGGGGATAGGGGAGAATGGGTGGCAAGTAGATGGAGTTCTAGAATTTTCTTTTTCTCAATATATATATATATATATATATATATATATATAATATACTACTATACTAATTACTGGACACACTAGCCATGGGATACTATTTCCCTTTATTATTTCGAAAATTTTTGTATTATGCTTTATTTTTAAATGCAAAATTGGTTTTTGGTATGTGGAATAGAGTATTTGTATGTCCAAAGTCAAATTGGATCGAGTATAGATTGATCTAAAAGTCGAATAAATATAAAATAATAAATTAGTTATTCTTGGTAATAATGGTTGAGTTATATATTTGTATATATCATATTGTATAAGATGTACTTTGTGATGATTTATAAGGAAGAAAAAAAGGCCAATTATTCTTGTGTTTATCATTCATCAAATAGCCGCATACATGTGCTATAAAACTAACCTTCTAGAGTCTTAACTAGGGGTGCAAGCGAGCCGAGTCGAGCCCAAGCTCGGTTCGACAACAATTTAGCTCGGCTCAAAGCTCGCCAAGGCTTTGAAGTTTAGGCTCCGACGGCTCAAGCTCGAGCTCAGCTCGATTTCTTTTTTGTGGATTTTCTTAAAAAAATTATAATTGAAGGTTATAATCGAAGTTAAATTCTATATTTTTATATTAGATTCCAAAAATAAGGGTTTGAATAAAATATTGGTGATTTTAGAGATAATTTTATACTCTCCACACAAGTATTTTTTTAAAATAAACTATTTAGCCTAAATCGAGTCTAACCAAGCCGAGCCAAGTCGTGCCTTGTTGAGCACGGCCTCGGCTCGGTATGCTTCGAGCCGGCTCGGGCTCGGCTTGACTCGAGCCCGAGCCGAGCCCAAGCGTTCGGCGAGCCGGCTTGGTTCGTTTACATCCCTAGTCTTAACCCTAGCTTCCTACTCAAGACAAAATAAGTAAATATTGCAATTATGCGGAAAATATATATGTTTCATATTACTTCCCCTCAAATTGGAGCATATGGATTTAAAATTTCCAACTGTTTTTGGTAGAATGCTAGGAGTATTTGTATTTCAAACTTCAAGCAATGACAAGTATAAGTTTTCTCAGGGCATTCCCTGACTTACATTTGCACACTACAGAGTCACTCCTCTAATTCTATTTCCAATCATTCTTCCACATTCTATACTTAGTCTTAATGCATCTTTGCTAGCTGTGAAAATTATCCTATTCCTCTCCTGCCAACAGTGGTATATAATCACTGCGATGGCCAAATACAACATATCCCTCTCCTGCTTAGTACCTTTATGTTGTAGAACGGTTTCAATCCAGTCTCTTTCTTTAATCTGTGCGGGGTTGTTTGCTTGCTAAAGTGTTTCTTAACACACCCAAGATGTATATTCACAGTCACAAAGTATGTGAGTATGTGACTCCCCTTCCTGCGGGCATAATACACAAGTTGGATCAGAATCAATTCCCATTTTCATCCACCTGTCTTTTCTAAGCAATATTTTTTGAATTGCTAGCTAAGTTATGAATGTACAACTTGGAATCTTGTGCTTCTGCCATATTATGTTGTACCATCCGACTATGCTACCTTTCTCCTTAACCAGTCATAACCTAATTTTGTTTTATAAACTCCATCTGTAGCTTGTGTCCATCTATCTGAAACTTGGTCATATCCATCTTTGACAATTCCTTTAACTTTTAGAATTTTATTCCAATACCAACTAGCTTTGGCTGCAGGTGTGCAGCTCCATATGTCTCCATCCTTATGTAGTAGTGGTGGACCCATTTAATCCACAGGCTATCAGCTTTTTGGGATATCTGCCATACATGTTTGGCTACTAAGGCTACATTTTGTTGTCCGCATTGTTTAATAATCATCCCACCTTCCCTTTTTGGTAGGCATAATGTATCCCAACATATATTTGCCATTTTCTTAACTTGTTGCTGCCCCCATAAAAGTTATCTACATAATTGCTTTACCTTCGAAATTACAGCAACAGGTAATAGGAAGATTTGACTCAAATATGTATGCATACTCATCTAAACAATATTTATCAACTGTATTTTCCTAGCATATGAGAGCTTCCTCATTGGCCAAATTGTGATTCTGCCTGCAATTCTGTCAGCGAGGATTTGGTAATCAAGTTTCCCTAGTTTCTGAGGCTTGACAGAAACCCTAGATATTTAAAAGGCAGTGTACCTATTATAAATCCAATGATCTTTTGGAGTATGTGTTTCATGTCATCATCATACATTGGAGTATTTGTGACTTCTCTAAATTTGCCTCTAGTAGAGAGCATTTTGAGAAATGTTCAAAAGCACACATCATACATTGGATGCTGAACTGTGAGCTTTACAGAAAATAAACAGGTCATCTGCAACCTAAGCATATTGAGTTTCATTTGTTTGCAGCTACGATAATACTTAAACCCATGTTGGCTTGTAGCAACTCTGAGGGCTATGTTTAAATATTCCATAACTAGCACAAAACGTAAAGAGGACATAAGGTCCCCTTGCCTTAATCCTTTTTACTTTGGAAGTCGCCATAAGTCTGCCCATTTAGTTTCATTAAGAAGCTAGCAGTGGAAACACAAGTCATGATGCAATTGGTAATATATAAAGGAAATTCATGCCTATGTAGCATTTCTGTAAGAAAACTCCAGCTAATGGTATGATAAGCTTTTTCAAATCCACTTTCATACTGCATTGAGGAGATACATGTTTCCTATGGTGTAACTTAATCAAATCCTCACAAATCATTATGTTGTGTAGGATTGATCTTCCAGGTATGAAAGCCCCTTGGTTTTGATCAACCAAGTGTGAAATCACTTCCTTAAGCCTTTAACATATTAGTCTAATTATGTATTTTTAGACTATGTTGCAACACGCAATTGGTCTAAGATCAGTAGGCTGAATTGAATTTTGAACCTTTGGAATCATAGCCAGTATTATAGCATTCATCAGTTTGAGTTGTTTGCCACTCTTAAAAAAACTTCTAATAGCTTTGCATACATCTTTTCCTATGATTTCCTATGTTGTTTTGAAGAAGTAGCTACCAAAGCCATCTGGCTCGAGGCTTTTGTCATTACATATGATGAAAATTGCAACTTTAATTTATGTATTTGTAAATGGCTTCATCATATTGTCTCTTTATTGTGAGCATAAGACTGGACCATGCATAATGACCTTATATGACAATTTGACCCTTGGACATTCATTGCCCAGAAAAGTAGTAAAGTGAAAAGAGATGTTTTCTCCAATTTCATCAGGTTCAAGCTTCGTTACACCCTTGTCATTCTCCATCTTCCTTATAGCCAATTTTTAGTTATTTTATGCTATGGATGCATGGAAATAAGTTGTATTCTGATCACTTTTTTCAGCCAAGATTCTTTGCTTTTTTGGCACAAAAAGTCTCTTTCATCTTCGGCAAATTTTTTAATCCTCTATTGCTGCCTTTTCTTTCTCACATAAGCTTCCATCATCTGGGTTGTTATAGATAGCTTGATGTACTTGGTGGAGTTCTTACAATGCAGTTTCTTCCCTTATTTACACCTTACTAAATCTATTCATGTTTAGCATTTTCAGAGGCCGTTTTAAGCTTTTCAACTTTTTAACTAGTTGATACATAGGTGTTCCTCTCACCTTCTTGGCCTAATAATCAGTCACTATCAGTAAGAACTCTTTGCTATGTGTCCACATTTTGTAGAATTTAAAACTTTGCACAACTCTTCTTCTGTTTGCTCTTAGATTGACCAATATGGGGTGTAATCTAATATGTCCTCTGGTACAATTAAGTACTCCATTTTAGAAAGTTGCATGATTCTTCACCATTTACCAAAACTCTATCTAACTTGGAGAAGACTCTAGTTTTCCCTTGCTTATTGCTCCAGGTAAAAGGGGGCCAGTATATCCGAGCTCTTGTAGGTAGCATTGATTTATGCAGTTTGCAAAATCCTCCAACTCTCCAGGCCGTATTTTATCCCCTCCTAACCCCTTTTCAATTCTGAGTAGACTATTGAAATCCCCACTTATAATCCATGTTGCTTCCATTGTACAGCTTATCTGCTGTAAGCCATGTCATAGAGTTTTCTTGTCATTGTTGTCATTTGACGAATATGCCACTATTAAGAAGATTTGCCTGTCATCCCAGCTACTTGTTTTCACATGTATATATTGTGATTGAACATTGATAATATCAATATTTACAAATTGAGGTCCCATATGATCCAAATTCTACCTTTGTCTGCAAAAGTGGTATTGGACACCATAGCCTATTGAGGGTGAATATGCTACCTAATAGCCTCTTCATTATTGTGTCTTGTTTTGGTTCCTACTATCCCATCTATTGGGAAATTATTTCTATGCATAAACCTTCTGACTGCTACTTGTTTATTGTGGCCATTTAAGACATGAATATTCCAAAAACCAACCATATCCATGGTCCCTTTCTAAGGAGCCAAAATTATGTATCACTAGACTGTTGATGCCAATAGGGGGTTTCAAGGCCAATTGTAGAATTAATATATGATTGTTCGATTGAGGTGATGATATTTTCCTTGATTATTGGTTTTGCCCTTGGCTCGGTTGACTCGTACAACCTCCTTTGTCTTCCGGTCGGGTAGTGGTTGAGTATGTTTAACCCTTCAAACTCTTTTGGTCCCTTTCCTGCACTCCTCCGTTATATGCCCAAACATGGCATATTTTCCACATTTGAGTGGTTGCCATTCATAGTTCACTCCTTGCACTACAATATACCCTTGTTCATCCATAAATGTGATTTGTTTTGGGAATTCTAGGTTCGGGTCCATCTCAATGAGCATCTTGGCATAGCTTGTTCTGGTCTTAAGCTAGGTTGTTTTGTCTACAACTACGGGTTTCCCACCAAACTGCCTATCTTACTTAACCATTTTTTACTCCAGAATTTAAGATATACTTCAGAAAACTGACCCATACTCGGAACTTGAGCGATTGCATCCTTGTGAACTAGCTCACTCAATGCCCATGGTTTGATAACCATGGGGGTTTTTTTGTCAAAGTATATGAAAATTTGTTTTAGGACTTCATCTCTTTCCAGAATTGAGTTAAATTTTGCTATGAAAACTCTATTAGGTTTAGCAATTATCTTGTCAAGACTTGTTCCCCAAATCTGGTTGAAGAAACTTTCAATGACCCTTAGAAGCGGGTTTGCCCTCAACACAAAGCAAATAATGGATAAACTCTAGTATCACTACTATAGTAACCATATTTTACTACGGTTCAAAAAGACCTTTTACTACGGTTACAAGGCATCATGTATATAAGGGTAGTAGTAGATAGACATCTTTTACTACGAGTTCAAAACCATAGCAAAAAATAACCTATACTACGATTCATTTAAAGAATTGTATTAATAGATTACTATTACTACGGCTCTAGAGAAAGAATCGTAGTAATAGGTACATCTATTACTTGCGGTTCTTTCTCTAGAACCGTAGTAATAGGTCGTGGCTCAATCCCCCTTTTGGCTAAAATTTTACGGGGTAGGGTTGACTGTTACTACGGTTCTTATTTAAGAATCGTAGTAATAGGTGTATTTCGGACTATTACTATGTTTCTCTAGTGAGAACCGTTGTAATAGGTCTGAAATTTTTTATATGATTTTTTTATTTTTCGTACCACTGTGTATAATTATACATCTAGAATATATACAACTAGTTACACATCATATGCAAACTGTTTCTAAATATATAGAACTAGAATGTATACAACCAACAAACTCACTTGTTTCACAACTAATTCAGTATTTCACACAATATATATAAATATATTATGCAATTAAAAAATCACAAAAATTACCAATCAAATAATGAATAAATAATCATTTGCAAATATAAACCTAAGTATGTGTAATTACATGTTCATACACAAACTACACCAACCCTTTCTAAGCTCATCCGACATAACTTGTGTATAAAAGGGGTAGTGGCGAGCTTCTTTCCCAGGAAATAATATGGCCAATGTTGAAAAGTAATTTTACATATATTTACGTCAAGTGCAAGTACAAATTAAGCTCAAAAGAACACAAAAAGATAAATTAAATTTTCATAAGCAAATGTAACAAGTGCAAGTGCCTTTGCGGGATTGGATTTGGGATCATCGAAATCCAGTTGGGTCACAATTTCTTTCATGTAGAAGTCGCACTCCACCTTTTTCGGTTGTTTATGGCACTACTATAATCAAAATAGATTCCCAAACATGGAGAATTAATTAGTAGTTATGTAGCAAGTAATTTCGTCGAAATGAAAACTAATTTAACGTTAAACAAGAAAACCTCAACAACACTTGAGAGTTTTGCCTTATGTGAGCCTCTCGAGCCTCCCAAATAGTCATATACTCCAAGAGCACTATTTTTCAATCGGATGTCAAATAAAAATCATGTATTGTTCAAATATATCATAAAGACATGCATACAACATACAATTGAAAAGAATACTTAACAAAAGTAATGAAAATGAGTAAGTACTCAACTCACGAGTCGAGTATAGTTTTGATATTTTTCCTCACGGTATGACTTAGAGGATCGAGCCAATACGCTACGTTACTCCTCGGATATATAGCAGCAAGTATCTAGTGGGCCCTACACCTACACAAATAACATATATGAAAATGTAATTATTAAACCACACTACTACGAAACCACTTTTTACTACGAGTTCCGAAAGACTTTTGACTACGGTTATCGGGCGTCTTATATGTGGGCATAATCGTAGATGGACATCTTTTAACTATGATTGAAAACCTAGTGAAAGACCACCTATTACTACGATTTTGGAGAAAGAATCGTAGTAATAGGTATATGTATTACTATGGTTCTTTCTCCGAACCGTAGTAATAACTACAATCATTTAAAAAACCCAGAGCATGTCCGGATCTGAAATTTTGAGATCTAAAACTAAAAGTAGAAGAAAAAAATGAAGAAAAATGAATAAAGAAAAACAAGTCAAATTTTAAAAACTAAAGGAATACGAGATGAAGTTATACCAAATAAAAAATTATTAATTCCAAATCCCTAATTTTTAAAGCCATAGCACTAATCCACGATTAAAATTTCACTAACGAAGAAAAAAAGGAATATCAAGAACCCTAACGAATGAAAGAGATTCATAAAATCAGTAAATTACCTATACACAATTGCCGAAATTCCTCCA
Source organism: Talinum fruticosum (assembly GCA_021018815.1). Classification (NCBI taxonomy): domain Eukaryota; kingdom Viridiplantae; phylum Streptophyta; class Magnoliopsida; order Caryophyllales; family Talinaceae; genus Talinum; species Talinum fruticosum. The sequence goes on along the minus strand of JAITYX010000006.1, from coordinate 3,080,184 downwards.
CTAATCACAGTATTGATCCGCTTCGGTTCCTCCTTTGGGTCGTTTGAATTTCCAAAATCGAGAGCTCATCAACTTCTTGAATTCCTCGAAATTAACATGGCCATTGTCGTCGACGTCAACATATTGAATCATACGACGACAGTTCTTGAGGGAGCACCTTCTTCATCAAGTTCTTTTTGTTGAATATTTATGAATCAATAATCATATCGAACCCAAAAAAAGAGAAAAAACCCGGAAAAGTGAAGTTGATTTCAGCTATGAGCAACTTTCAATTTCGGATCTAGATCTCAACGAACTCAACCAAACATAAAACTATAAAACAAACTTTTCCTTTGTCCTCCGACCCCGAGAAGTAGTAAAAGGAGCCCCAAAGATGATCTAAGAGGGATTCATTGGCTTCCGGAGCTGCGGTTGTTCAGCGATGGTAAAAGGTCTTCTAGCAATGAAAGAAGAAGATGAAGAAGAAACAAGGGAGGAGAAGGAACACAGTTTAAATGATGTATTGTTAACGGCAACAACAGAGTGCAAGTGCTGCTACGGTTTCTAGGTTGGTCTTCCAACAATGAAAGAAGAAGACAAAGAAGCAACAGGGAGGAGAGAGAAGATTTTTGGGTTGGATTGGGTGAAATTAGGGGGATAGAGAGAGGAAAAGGATGAGAAAGGATGCAGAGGAGAGAGAGAGAGGGGAAAAGGCTAACATATATGAAGTTAGGAGAGAGAAAGCAAATTAGGGTTTTAAAGTTAGAAACGGATGTTTTATTATGGTTCAAGGAAAGAACTATAATAATAGATACACTACTACGAGATATGACTTTTTATTACGGTCGATTTACAATGGTTAAAAGAATAAAGTGTCATGAAAAATGGACCGATGGCATTTTTATAAATAATCAGCATTGTGTAACACATATGACGACGGTTCTTTCAGAGAACCGTCGTCATATGTGTAGTTGTAACCTTTTGACGACTTTTCTTTTATAGGTTGCATTTGATGATGGTTCTTCCATTGAACCGTCATCAAATGTCTATCCACGAACAATCTAAAAACCCAAGAACTGAAACCTATTGTTTCCACGCCCTACTCTCGGCGTTATCGTTTTTCATAGTTTCCTCTCGTCCACATTTACCTCGGATCTAAATCTTCTCGGAGTACATCTTTTCGTCGGTAAGTTATCCTCACCATTGTATCTTTTGTTGACTGTTTCATTTCGCTCACTCTTTCCTCTCATCTCTTTAAGTTGTAGTTGTCTTTTCTTGCTCACTCTTGCCGGTGGCTGTCTTTGTGTTTCGCCGACAAGCCTCTTGCTCACTCTCGCCGTTTTCCTCATTTTTACGGTATGAATCTCTATCCTTACTTATTTTTCGCTTTAAGTTATTTACAAAATTTATATAGTTAAATGTTGAATATATTTGTGTGAATGTTGAGAATGTAAGTAATGTTTGAGATTGTTGAAATGTTGAATCGTTTATTGAGAATATGGGTAACATTTGTTTAGTTTATTAAGTTGAAAATTGATGAAATGTTTGAGATTTTGATAAATGGGTTTAGGAGTTTAGGATTTAATTAATATAAGCCTAGGGAAATAGAATGATAGTTAAGGATGATAAATCGAAATAGTGTATCCAAATTTATTTAGGGTTTAGAGAAATAAAAAGATAATTTGGATATAGGGTCATCCCCAAAAACTTATCATAAAGATAAATTTGTATCCAAATTTATTTATTTTGATGAGTGATGTTGGGGTGGAATCATTTATCCAATTATCGAAATTGCTATCCAAATATGGTTAGAGTTGAGAGAAATAAAAATATTTATATTTTAGGGTTTGGGGAAACAGAAAAATTTGTGATTTAGGGTTTAAGGATCAAAAGGGAGAAAATATAAAGGTGATAATGTAAAAATTAGAAAGGTATTTAGATATAGGAATCTCCCCAAATGCTTGTCATAAATATAAATTTGTTATCAAATTTGTTTATTTTGATGAGTTGATGTTGGGATGGACTAATTTATCCAATTATCTAAATTTTCAATTTCCTTTTTAGTTGCAAGTTTGTTATATTATACATTATTGTAAACTAGAGTACATGATTTTTTGAAGTTTACATAATGCATAAGACAATAATGAATATCAATGAAATGTTAAGGTCATCCGTTTAGTTTGCTTTAACTATCTCAAGACATAACTAGAAACGGAGTTCCCATAACCCTTGTTAACTTTAGCAATGAGGTCAGGTTCACTAGGCAAGACATAGAGTTTATGTATAGCATAGGTCGGTTCACGAAGAAAGGAAAAATGGGTAAAGGATTTATTGGAGAAAAAGGTGATAAACAATAGAAAATTATTATTAGTTTTATAATTGTTTATTTCTCCAATGAATCCTTTTTCCCTTTTTCCTTTCTTCATGGACCGACCCACGCTGTACATAGACTTGATGTCTTGTCTTGTGAACCCGATCTCATTGTGACAACAAGGAGCATGGAGACTCCGGTTGTAGTTATGTCTTGGGGTCGTTAAAGCGAATTAAAGGGATGACCTCAATATTTTATTCATATTAATTTGTTCTGTGCATTTTGTAAAACTTCAAAAAAGATCATGTCTAATTTATGATAATGTATAATACATCAAAATTGGAAGCAAAAGGAAACCATATATACATCAAAACAAGTAACATCATCTTTTTTGTTTTTCATATAATTTGATAAATGACATGCTCAATTGTATATAATTGTGCTTATTTTGCTTACCAATCTATTTTTTTCATAAAATTATCGTATGTATTTCATAAGCTTAAAGAACCTGTTCAAAAATTTATACATAACAAGTTATCCTAGGTCGTGGTACGTGTATAAATGTGCGTATAGCACTTAGGATATTAGCTTGGTATGTATAGGTTTTTTAATTGCCCGTGTTGGACAGTTTGAGAATAATATGATAATAGGTTGTGTGGCTATTATAATCTTATCATAAATTTGATAAGATATCACAAGTGCTCATTTCTCCTCTCATTCTTCGGGTGCAATTATGATGACGATAGGTTTGATGTGTGTATCTTTACTTATGTTACCATACAATTAAGTAAGGATATACACATCGATCACTTCGTTTTCGTATGTTGTACTTGAAGGAGTAAGGGAAATGTTGCCGGTGTTTTGTCAAATGTATGATAAGATTTTGTTACACGGTCTAGGGTCATATTATTTTTGAATGGATTTAGGACCATCTATCCCTATAGAAAGATCTTAGGCTTATGTCATAATATTCGTGCATAAGTATGTATTACTCGAACTATATGTGGTGAATTGCTTCTCATGTTTATGGGTAAGGTATGGATCGAGCGTGGGTTTATAGCAATACGAAGTATTGTAGAATATCATGATGGTGTTAATAACTTTCTAAAAATTGCCATCGAACATGCAACCAAATTCGGAGAATAGTTCATATTCGATCCGTGTTTAAGGTGTTTTAACTCCTCAAGATTTCCCCTAAGGTTGTAAAAACTTACCTATATAGGCATGGGTTTGACAGAACTTATAAGATGTAGGTATGGCATGGGGAAGAAGAGTATGTGAATAATGGCATACGAGAGGAAGATGAAGAGTATGATAAAAATGAAGCCAAGCAATATGGAATTAGAAGATCGACTCGAAGATCCGGTTCGTGGAGTAGAATGTGAATTAGTCGATCAACCGCATGTGTTGGAGCAATTGTTAGCCGATTCCGAAAAGCCTCTTTACCCGGGGTGTGATAAATATACCTTTTAATCAGTTGTGCTGAGGTTGATGAACTTGAAAACAGACTAATGGCTGGAGTGACAAAAGTTTCACGGACTTGCTGAATATGCTCAAAGATATACTCCCGTAAGGCAATGTCCTTCCCAGCCGTACATATGAGGCGAAGAGGACATTGTGTCCTATGGGCATGGGGTATAAGAAGATACATGTCTCGCCCTAACGATTGCATATTGTGCTGAAAAGAACATGCATATAGACACGAATGTCCGAAATATGGTGTAACTGGATACAAAATGAAAAACATCAATGGGGAGAGTGTTAAGGGACCTCCCACAAAGTTGTTGTGGCACTTGCCAATGATGCCGAGGTTTAAGCACTTGTTTTCAAGTGCAACCGATGCCAGGAACTTGACATGGCATGCCAACGTAAGAGTCTCGTGATGATGAACTAGGTCACCCTACCGATTCTCCTAATGAAAGAAGATCGATTTATTGTTCCCGAATTTGGTAGGGAGCCATAGAATCTATATTTGGGTCTTTGTACAGACGGAATAAACCCCCATGGTGACCTCAGTAGCAAGAACAGCTAGCTTGGCTCGTTCTTTTGGTTATCTACAACCTACCATCGTCATTGTGTATGAAGCACAAGTACATTATGTTGTCCATGCTAATTTTTGGGCCTAAACAATCGGAAATGATATAGATGTGTACTTGGCGCCTTTTGTTGAATATTTCAAGTTGTTGTAGGATGAAGGTATGTCGGTTTATGACGCATACTTTGAAAAGCAATTTACATTGCGAGCTATGATCTTCATCACAATCAATGACTTCCTCGCGTATGGAAACTTGTCCGGATACACCATCAAAGCCCATAAGGCATGCCCTATATCTGCAGAGGGTACTTCCTCCTATCAAATTAAGCACGTAAAAAGACGGGCTATCTCGGACACCGAAAGTTTCTTCCCTTTGCCTATCAATATCATAAGAAAACGAAGGCTTTCAATGGTAAAACCAAGATGGATTCTGCTCCAACTCCATTAACAGGACATCAAATATATGACCAAGTCAAGGATCTTGACATGGAGTTTGGCAAGCCATACCGATGTTAATCCGAAAACGGTGTGTGGAAAAAGAGATCAATATTTTTTGATCTTCCATATTGGAAAGAGTTGTATGTGAGACGTAGTCTTGATGTAATGCATATAAAGAAAAACATATGTGAAAGTCTCATTGGCACTCTTCCGAACATACCGGGAAGACCAATGACGAAGAGAAAGCACAACTCGATATATTTGTTAAATGGGAATACGGGAGGAATTAGCACCACAACCAAAGGGAAAGAGAACATATTTGCCTCCGGCGTCTTACACATTGAGTAGAGGGAAAAACAACATTTGTGTGAGACTTTGAAGAAACTCAAAGTGCCACAGGGATATTCTTTAAACATCAGTAGACTCGTTTCGATGTCCGATTATAGACTAATTGGTCTTAAATCTCACGATTATCATGCTTTGATGCAACAAATATTATCGGTTGTTATCTCGAGCCATGATGCCGAAACATGTTAGATAGTCGATCACAAGACTTTGCTTCTTCTTCAATGCCATATGCAAGCAAAGTCGTTGATTTGGAGAAATTGGATGATCTTCAGTGCGGCGTGATCGTTACATTGTGCCAACTTGAGATGTACTTCCCACCTTCTTTTTTTATATCATGGTACACCTAGTTGTCCATTTGGTGAGAGAAGTGCGATTCCGTGGCACGCTTTTTACCGATGGATGTACCCTTTTGAACGTTTTATGAAAATTCTCAAAGGGTATGTTAGAAATCGATACCGACCGAAAGCGTGCATTGTTGAGACATACATAGCTAAGGAGTGTGTCAAGTTCCGATGTGAATACTAGCCCCAAATAGAAGTTGTTGGTAATCCTAAACATCGATCATAGAATTCGATATGTATTTTTCTTAAAATTGAAAGTTATATAATTATAGTTAATTGTGTAATGTAATGATAATTTTAATCTTTATCTTTTCCTATTTGATCATAGAATTCGAATATCATACAAAATATTTACGATTAACATCCAAATTGGATCATTTAAATTTATTGGATCAAATTATTTGACATACATAAGAAAACAACTCATTATTATTATTATTATTATTATTATTATTATTATTATTATTATTATTATTATTATTATTATTATCATCATCATCATCATTATTACTATTATTTTTATTATTTTTTAATTATTATTATTATATTCATATTTATATTTTCTATATGTACCAATGCACGTTAATTGCATTATCATTTTATTTATCTACTTTACACTACTATACTCCTTATGTTTTTTGGTCATTCAATCATGAACGATAAAATCACTACTACGAAACCATTTTTAACTCACTGTTCAAAACGACCTTTAACTACAGCTTATCCGACGTCGTCTATGTGGTCTGTCGTTGTATGTAGGCATCTTTGAAGGGTTGACCATCAAGAAGGCATATATGTTGAAAATAAGTCCAAAGGAGGGGAAAAAAGGTACAAACCATGTAATAATATCAACTCAGTAAGAACATTATTGTATTACAATCTTTATTCCGGAGGACATTCATATTGTTGCTTGTTTTAGAAACTATAGCCCGCTTTTCATTATTTTTGCTTTAGGTAATAAATCATGGTTCCTTATGAAGAAGTTGTTGCTTTAGGTACCTGAATTTTATAAAAGATCATTGTTCGATGAGGGTCAAAAGGACTAAGCTTTTTTCGATAATGTTTCTTGTCGATAATTGTTGCTTAACGTTTTTCTCAATTTTGGTCGCTAATCTCAGTTTCGCTTCTCAACAAGGAATTTTTGGCATAAATTCGGATGAAGTGATTTATACCACGAAGTTACTTGTTGAGAAGCGAGAGCGAGAATACCGACCAAATGTTAGCATTGATGTCGCTTTCTAATTTATGATCCTTCTATGTTTGTCATGTTTCTTGTGGATAAGTTGTTGCTTAACGTTTTCCTCGCTTTATGTGGACAAGAACTCCAAACAATGTATTCATGAGAGGAGCATCACTGTGGGACCATGACTAAGGAAATAGATATTACTGGTGATATGCGAAGGTTTGCTCTGGGAGAAGTTAAGTCACCCTAGAGGGGGTGAATAGGGTGATGGAAGATTTTTGAGAAAATCAAACTCTTTTGCACGGAATAGAGACAGAAATAGATTCCGAGTCTAGATTGGACTCGTAAAAGTGTAAACTCGGATATACGTGGAAACCCTCCCGGGCGAGAAAACCACGGACAGTGTCAATCCGGACACCAAGTCAAATCCACTAATTGAATCCTCAATTACAATGAATATGACTACCCAGATTTGTTCCCAAACAAATCTATTACAATTTTCCCAGGCTCGAATTTACCTTATCCGATCGACCTAGTACTTCCAAGTTGAAGTTACCTTATCAACTTGGGATCCTCCAATTTTTCCCGTGGTTAAAAGTTCCCTTATCTAACCTCGGTACTTCCAAACCGAGGTAACCTTTACAGTTTGGGACAACCGAGTTGAGGTAACCTTTACAACTCGGTCGGAGAGAAAGAGTAGAAGAGTAGTAAGAATTGCAATACAACCGACTCGGAAAAATACAACTCGGAATATTAGAATTACAGTTTGGGAGTTGTATGCTAGAGAAGATGTTCAATATGGTCTCTCTTTTCTTCCATTCGTCGGTTGAAATCTTGTGCTAAGGCTTCTATAAATAGTTTGCCTTGAAGAGATAGCCGTTGTGCCTCCAACGTCTTTCGTTGAAGCTGTCCTGAGTCAACTAGCCGTTGTAACGGATAGTCCGAGTCACTTAGATTTCTGGACCACCTTGAAATAACCGTTGTGCCTTGGTCCTAGCTTCCAACAACTCTTTTTCCAGCTTTTGTAAACTGGAAAAGCAAAACGAAAAGACCGTTAGACACGAAATAAAATATTACCCAAAACAATGAATGACAAGGTCTGTCGGTAAGTTCCGAGCTTTTCTAGAAATTCCGACTTTTTGTCCGGTAGTGCTTTAACGGTCGAAGCCTTTTACTTTTGCTTTTTCTTCGGATAATTGACATTAGAAAAACCTACAAAAACATTAAGCACAATGGTTCTCAAAGTATAAATATACTTTGGTCCATAATTAGATAAAGATTAGTCTAAATAAAGCATTTAATGACTAATTACCTTAATCTATTAATCTGGAATATTTCAAGTCTAATATTCAATATACTCGGATTCCGGATATGCTAAAACTCATAAATAAATCATTCAATCTTAATGGGCACAAGAGTTATATAGACATTTTACAATTACGTATAATTAAACAAATAATAGCGTAGGCAAACTAAATGTCCGAGTCCGACTTAGTGGGTCGAATCGAGTTCCGAGTGGGTCGGATCCGAGTCCGAGTTCCGAGTGGGTCAGATCCGAGTCCGAGTTCATAATGGGTCGGATCCGAGTCCGAGTTCATAATGGGTCGGATCCGAGTCCGAGTTCGGAATGGGTCGGATTCGAGTGGGTCGGACTTACTCGGTCTATCATAACTAACTCGGATTCTACTTTCGAGTCCGAGTCCGACATAGTGGGTCGGACTTAGTCAAATAAACTTAATATGCTTAAGTTTGAGTTCGATCAAGAATAAGTCATATTGAAATAATGAATTGTAAAGCATATGACTTAGTTAAATAAATTTCTTTTAGGATGCTTCTTGCTTTATCCTAAATTTAGATGAATGCATGAAATCAAAACACATTCAAGGGGTTAGTCAGTCATACCTAAGTCTTCAATATGCATGCCCTGTTTGTGTATTCCTTTTTCAATATTTATGTCAAAAGTCCATCTCTTTGTCTTGAAACTTTATGGTTTAAATGATTTCAATATTTATGCCAAATGATTCATCTCTATTTTCCCAAAGTTATGCTTTTTAGTAGATTGAGTTATGTGCTTGTCTTTATGAATATATTGCTTGCTTGTACTTTTGCATTGGTAGCGTAAGCAACAAATATGATGTATATATGTTGTCCAGCTCTACCGATACAACAAATCCAAACAAGCAATATCGTCATAAAGACAATCACATAACTACATCTACTACAAAAAATAAATTTGGGTAAATAGAGATTTCCCTTCGACATAAACATTGAAATCAATTTATACCACAAAGTTTCAAGACGAGAGATGAACTTTTTGACATAAATATTGAAAGAATAATACTCTTTGTATTATATTTCACATTATTATAATATATTTTTTATTGGAACTTATTGTGAAATATGAAATTGTGCTATCGAACTTGTTAAAGATGGAATTTGTTGTGGTCGTAGTAATGTGGGAAATTTTTATAATATTGGAAAAATTGAGGCTGTTGGTGGTTGTTGTGTAAGTTGTTGTGATGTATTTTGTAATGTATTTTCTACGAGAGGGTACGGAAAAACAAAAAATTATTAAAAAAATTCAGATATATTACTATGGTTCTTAAAGAAGAACCATCGTAATAGGTCCGAATATAACCTATTACAATGGTTCTTCTATAAGAATCGTAGTAGTTCTTGACCTAAACATTTTGGCGTAACAGGGGGATTTGGGCCAACACGTATGACGAAGGTTCTTAAGGAAGAACTGCCATCATATGTTAACCTATTACTACAGTTCTTTTGAAAGAACCGTAGTAATAGGTCTGTATATGACTGACGGTTCTCTAGATGAACCGTTGTCATAGGTTCTCTTTTACTATGGTTTTGAACCGTAGTAAAAGATGCTTGCATACAACGACGCCACATAGGCGACGGTTATCCGTAATTAAAGGTTGTTTTGAACCGTAATTAAAAGTGGTTCCTGTAATAATGATAATACCTATTATTACCATACTTTCATCGAACCAAAGTAAAAGTCTAAGACTTTTTACTACGGTTCAATGAAATAACCGTAGTAATAAAGAACACCTATTACTATGGTTCTTCTAGTGAACCGTAGTAAAAAGTCGATGACCTGACCTATTACTACGGTTTAATTAAAGAACCATAGTAATAGGTGTAATAAAAGGCCGCTTATTTACAAAAATGTCGGTGTCTCATTTTTAGGACGGTTTTTGTTTTTAACCGTCAGTAAAACACTCGTAATAAAAAGTCATATCCGTATTAGTGTCATTAGAACTCTATTTAAGTTATTTGTACGCTTAACCCTCATTGAACATTGCCAAGTAACATGTTTTTGGAGTCTTGATCATGAGGTTTGAGATAAATTTGGATCGGTCCTAAACTAACTCGTCCAAATGCTTGAATGGCCTCGGGATCGATAAACTAAACAGACTCGATTCCTATTGGAAGAGCCATCTCGTGAAGCCACCTTTTACATATTAATTGTACATATATAGTTAGAAATGAAAATTAACAGTTAAATGAACTTATATTTAGTAACTCATATCATGCCAAGCATAACAATAGTTGCGTCGTTCTCTTGTACTGTAGAAATTGCGAGTATGTCGTCCAAGAAAATCGGTATGCTAATCTCATCGCCCTCGTCTAAACCCAAAACGTGACTTTGTATTGTGATTTGGAGTACTATGTCTTCCGGCAAAAGCTTCACAAAATTTTCCAGGCGAGTACTCCACCTGCAGAGGTGACTCATCAACGAGTTAGAGAGGGGACTACTCCGGATATGATTGGGTGTCGCTGAGTGCTTGGTGGTGCCAACCGAAGACTTAAGGTGCCATTCTTCCTACTCGGGCGCTGCCACAACATCCTTGTTCGGGGAGAACGATAATACACCCGAATCGAAATATATATACATGGTACTAACAACCGATATAATACTTTCAAATAAAGTACCTTTGATGTGGAGAGGATGACCAAACTCTTGGGCCAAACAACAAACCGTTAACTCGCTTTGTCAATAGTGTGGAGGTGCGATGATTAGATCGACAACTCATAGGTGTCTTTCCCTTGAATAACTTCTATCACCCTTACCTTCACCCAATCCTCTAAGAACAAGTGCCCCATGAACGATGGCACCTGGTTGCACGGGGTAAACAACACCCGTTGCCACAAAGTGATGTAGATGAGCTATCATGCACTCGCACCGACTACATAAGAATTAGCATAAGAATTATAATCACGAGATAATCCTTGAGAGATAACTTAAACTATCAAGAATCTTGGAAAAAAGCAGACGAGTTTCCCCTAAAAGTCAACATTTTCTCGAGATAACGACCCTTATCCGAAACAACAAAAACAAACAACAATTAATTACTAAATAGCCAAGCTGGAGTTCCACAATTACCAAAGTATATACAACATTCATTCAACAAGTATAAACCAATAATTAGTCAAAAATAAAAACATGCATTCTCATTAGATAGAAAAATCTTAATTACCTCGACCATATCTTCGAATTGGTCGCCAGGTGAGCTCGCTTCGCGCTCGTTGGTGTCTAGGGTGAGAATTGACCCTCTTTATTAAGTAACTCTTCCAAGTTGGGTGCCGGGATACCCATCTTGGTAAAGTACACCATGAACCCGGTTGTCATTCTCTCTTCCACTGGGCCACTTGGGAAGCCAATCAAGGCTCCACTTGAGAAAGCATTGCCTCAATATCCACTTGGCTGGAAAAGACAGGCGCTTCTTTCTAGCCCCGAAGTGCTTAAGTATCCCCACCTTCTCACCGACGGCTCAAACGCAACCAGGCTACTCATCTCTTTCTAGGGCCAAGGCTAACTTGCCCCTCCTCTCGATGGTGTCAGCAACTTCTAAAGTCGAGGTTTGTGACAAAGACTCCTGTAAGAAGGAAATAAATTATCATTGGGCAAGTCATATATTAACCGATAAGTTATCAAAAATAAATAAAGAAATAGTCAAACTCACAATTCACTCGTATGATAGATTGGACTTCCGTCGTAGTGAAATGTCATCTTTCTTCTTTCTTCTTTCTTCCTTTAACCCACAACTTGTCCCTCTCGATAATGATCTCGTGAAGGATCTATGATGGTACCTTTATCGGATCCTCTTTTCAATTGTTCAAGCTTCTACTTGTACAACTTCTCCTCCACCTTCGCCTATCCCCCATGATACATCGTATGGGGATACACATTAGTTTGAATCCTCTTCCGATTGGCATCACCTTATACCTGCGCAAGTAATTAAGTTAACAAAATATCCAGTAAATAAGACTATAAATGTTAAATACTAAAGAAATTAAGTCTAAAGAAATATCCGTAAACAAGACTTATAAAAAAAAAAAAGAGAATAAATGTTAAATTACCTTGTATTCCGGAGTGGAGACATATGTTTCAAATTTCTTCCAATCCTCCTCGATTATGAAGTTGTAAACTTCTCATGGTCTAACTTCTACTTTGATGTCCCTTGTCTTATAGACCCAAATAGCGCCAATGTGAGACTTGAAGTTTTTAAGTTTCTTTGCCGCTGACATGAGGGTCTTGTGTTTCACCAATGAGAGATGTGATCCTTAACGTCCAAGTTAAACGTTTTCTAAAATACAAGAATAACATGCATTAATGTTAACCATTTATAATGGGTTGTAATTCAAAATTTAGGTAGTGCATTTACTTGTATATCATTCTAAAGGTTTTTCTTAAATGATTCTAGGACTCGTGCTCCAATGAGTGAAGTTGATGTTCACTTATTTACGGGTTGCTGCACCAATATAGGTCATGAAGGGAATTGCACACGCACCTACCGGGTTATGGTGCTCATGAAATTGGACCCGGGTAAGGAGAGTTGGATCTTCTCTTCTATGTTACAACTTCTTCTTGTTCATCATTGTTCGTCCCCTCGTCTTCTTTGTAACTTTGGAAGGATCGTATTACTCTATTTTATAACGACTTATAAGAAGGAAAAACATAAATATAGTTAACTAAAAACATTTCATATTTTCCACACTAAAAAGAAACATGTTTAAGGCATGTGTTTAATCTTGATATGATGACATATATCTAACTAATGCAAGTTATATATGATTAACACCTCTTGTGTCATAATCAATATATCACAACATACCCCCACAATGGGCACTAATTAAGATACACCCATCATTACATAAACAAATCCATAATAGTAACAATAATTTTGAGTATATAAAGGAAAACACTATCGCACAATTTTTCATTCATTTCATCCCTAAACCCTAAACCATAAATATTTTCATTTCCCTTAAGCCTTAACCATAAATTTTTCCATTTCCCTAATCCCTTAACCGTAAATCTTTCCATTTCCATAAACCCTAAACCTTATTTTGTAACTCTTTCCGTTTCAATAAACCCTAAACCCTAAACCCCTAAACTATATATCATTCAATTTCCCTAAATACTAAACCCTCTTAAACTCATTTGTCAAAATCTCAAACATTTCAAGAATTCTCAACTTCACAAATTAAACAAATACATTCAACATCTACCCACATTCTCAACAATTTTACAAATACCTTTAACATTCAACATTACCCACATTCAACATTCAACATTTCAAAACTCTCAAACAATACCCACATTCTCAACATTCAACTAAGTACCAAATGCATTCAACATTCACCTAACCAATTTTGTAATTAACTTAAAGCAGGAAATGAAAGAGGGAGATAGAAGTTGCATACCGGCAGCACCTATGGCGAGAGTGAGCGAGAGGCGAGAGGCGAGAGGAAGAACCAACCACAGTGACAGCGAAGGCGAGAGCAAGAGGCGAGGAGATCAACGACGACAGCAAGTGAAAAGCAGCGACGAGGGTGACGAGAGTGAGAATAGCGAGACTAAGTGAAATGAGAGCAAGAGTGGAGAACGAGAGTAAGAACGTGTGTAGAGAGTAGAGAGTGAACTAGGGTGGGCAACGAGTTCTCTTGTTAGTTTTTCTTTGACATACTTTTTACTACGGTTCAATGAAAGAACCATAGTAATAGAGCACCTATTACTACGGTTCTTTCATTGAATTGTAGTAAAAAGTTGACATATTGACCTATTACTACGGTTCAATGAAAGAACAAGTAGTAATAGGTGAAATTAAATAACGATTATTTACAAAAATGTCACTTGTCTTATTTTTTAGTTCGATTTTTGTTTTTAACCATCTTAAAAGCTCCATAGTAAAAATTTATTTCGTAGTGGTGTATTCCACCTCGCTTTAAATCTTATGAGCTTTAACACATTGGATTTTCATCCCATTGTGTGTAATAGGTTGCACAAAGTCCAAAGAGAAACCCAAATTAGCAATGTTTGTAAGCGTAAGTTGGTTATCTTCTTCACTTATGGAGTTTTCCACCTCCTTAGCCCAAGATGTTAAGTTCCTTCGATTCTTTAGTGCATCAATCCAGCACGTGAAGCTCAATCGCTATAAGAACCACGACCCGTCCCCATAGGGACAGTTGGGGATCAGTAGGACCGAGTTTCCCAACAAATGTCAACTCTCTTATTTTTATTAAGATTATTTTTAAATTTGATTTTTGAAAGTGGGCTGCACCTCTTATTCGGATTATTTATTTTTAGAATCTGATTTTCAAAACGATCTAAGTGAAAGGGTGATTGGTGATTTTTATTAATTATTTATTGTAGAAATTAATTTTACCCAGGATGTTATTTCGTGGTTAGGAAAACAGAAAAAACATAAGATTATTTTTTACTGCAAAGCTTCAGGGCCAAAAAGTGAAAAACCTATTTGAACCGAGAGCTTTACCCGATTATTAGCGGGCGTCGGTGAGAGTCGGCGCCGATCGATACCCGGCGCCGGCTATGTGGTCATGACTAAGAAATCGGTCTCGGTCCTATAGCTCCGATTGTCAAAAAAATAACTTCAATTCATCCATTTTCAACCGAAAATGTTGAGAAGCGAGATAGAGAGAAACAAAACAGAAAATAGGGAGTCGCCAATCGGCTTTAGGAATAAAAACTAACAACAATATAGAAAAGTACTCTTCCAATCTTAGTATGGAAAGACTAAGTTTGAAAGAGGTTTTGAAAGAGACTCCATCGGTCTTTAAACCAAGAATCCGATGTTCGGGGTGAAGGTACGAAATAGAGAGGGATGCTCTCCATGGTAGTTCAAGCCTTACAAAAACAAACACTTATGAATGACAAATTGAAGCGCGACCACTTGATTTGGTTAGTTTAACTATTGTTTAAGGGGATTGATAATATCAAATAGGTTGGGGTTATTACAGCTAATATTGATATTTTGTATTTAATATTCTATCATAGAAATTGAAGATGAAATTAAGCGAACTCATTATTTAATTGAGGTGGTTGATTTAGACGATCAAGCCGACTTAGAGTGAAATTAGATTCCGAGAAAGGCAAAGATTAGTAACTAATCTCACCCTAGCAAGGGTTGTTGATTCTTCAATATGTGTATTATCAAGTGTGGTCTATGATTGAAAGAGATCATAAACTAATGCATTGTAGAAATACTACTTTTGGATATCCAAGTTTATGAAAGGAATACTTAGAATATAATGGTGCTATTTCGAAGATATTGATGATTATCTATTTGAAGTTGGATTTAGAAAATTCTTATCTCAAGAAGAAAATTGTATCTAAATGTTTTATTCTCACAATAGAATCCTGAATATCTTGATTGTTAAGTTGATGGCAATAAGTTGAGAATAGTAATTGCAAATGAAAGGAAGCGAATCTTAATAATGACAATTGAGTGCTTTGAAAAAGAAGTTGTATCACCATTCAAGTAGTTAAGTATTATTGTGTCGGTATATCCTATTTTCATCAATGTATTATTGCGTCCACTTGTAGGCATATAAGGCATCTTGTAACGAGTGCGGTGTATTATAACCACTAGGCTATAATATGTATCTCATCTCCTCTATAGAAGGAGAAGTTGAGTATTATAAAGGGACACGGTCATTTAAGCATAGCTTGAGCAAAGGAGAAGTTAGGTTCTCTATTTCTCTATGAGCAACCATCTCTGATGATCTTCGTAGCTTAAGTCCAACTTCAATCTTTCCCTACAGTATATATACTTTTAAGTTTTTGATAAAAGAAGTTTCCCGATAGGGAACGTTATTCAATCGAACCTTATGTCTTAAATATTGTAATTTCTTGATTAAAGTCTCACTATCCTTAGAAAGATAAAAACATTAGTAGTGGTTACGATCTGAGGTGTGGTTGAGATTAGCAATCTTTGTAAACCGAAAGTTAAAGGAACACTGGGGTCCTATGCCAACTAATTTAGGTAACAGTCAAAACTCTAGAATTAAATTTAATCATTTTGTTAAGCATGGTGGATCTATAATCACTTAAAATATATTTTTTATAATATAAATAATAGATTGTAATAACTAGTACTAGTAAAGTTATTTCAAAAAGTTAAAATCGTTAAAATAAGTTTTTTCACAAAATACCCATCAATTTGTGTGGATGAGAGCATCGGTGATCCCGATTCCATTATCATCCTCTCCAATGAGACTTTGTCTCGCTCAAAAGAGAAGGGAGATCTAGTATAGGAGAACACCTCTACTTGCTCTTTCGGTTGTATCGTTAATTAAAAAATAAGATATAGTCACACATCAAGATAAAGCTTTGATCTTGTAATGGTCCAACCCTAACCTATGCTATTTATTTTAACTAATCACAACTTAATAAAATTCAAGCGCACGTACGTTAATTTGACATTTATATTTTTTTGAAGTTTCACGTGACAAATACAACAAAGTGGCCTCCAACTAAAATCATATAATGGTACCTGTTAAATTACTCCAAACATAAAATTAAATTTTGAGGTATATGTGTTAAGTCATATTTTATACGTATTTTTAGTAGTTATTGAGTTTATATTATATAGTTTATTTTATCTAATTTATTCTATTTTGTCTATTTATAGGTAATTATCGAATAAAGTGGGGAAGAGAAGAAAAGTCGTTAAAAGTGGATTTTTAGCTACCGACAAGCATCCAAGAAAATATATGAAGTCGGTCCATAAATATAATATGTAATAAAATATTTATTTTAGGATATTATATTTTAGGAAATCCTAAGTGGAATAGAAAAGGGAAACTTAGAAGAGAAGAAAGAGAAATAAACCCTAACTCTTTCACCCTATATATACTACTTATTATCATCATGGAGAGGGACCTAGCACCCACACACAATCACCATCTCTTGCCTTTGCTGTCCACGGCAGCCACCACTGCTTGCTGCCGCCTGCACCTGCTGCCCAGCCACCACCAGTGCTGCCGCCTACACCTGGCTGCTGCCGCCGCTACACCACCAGCCAGCCGCTGCACTGCCGCCTGAACCTGCTGTTGCCGCTGCTGCCCCTTGCTGCTGTCCGCTGCCCAGCCAGCAACATTCCATCATCATCTTCTTCATCTTCCCGGGTCAAAGAAACTAATATCGGTAGTATAATTTAGTTTTGTAATTTTTATTAGAAAAGATTGAGTTTTTATTGATAGATTAATACTAAAGATGCTAGTTTTATTTAGTTTACATGTTTTAAATTACATTATGTGTGAGTAGTTTTTCTTATACTTAGTATAATCTCATTGAAGCCATGTTAAATTATTTATTTTGAAACAAAGTTTTGATTTTTATTGTCTTATTGATTTGATCCATGATTCTATGATAATTTGTGTTTAATGTTTATGAATTTATGTCTAATTAATTAGAGTGCACGCTATTTAGTTTTATATAAATTCATGTGATAGTTTAGAGGGTTTAAGTACGTAATTGCTTGATCTTTTAGACATAAGTATCACCCTAGTTAATCATGGATGGCTCATACCCATCTCTTTTAATTAGGAAATTATCATAGATCCTTCTTAAATCAATTTGCTAGTAGATTGGTTATTAGGTGCTAGATGATGTTTTTCTAATACTTAATGCTCTAATTTGATTAAATTCTAGTGCTAGTGCTAGGGTTATCAATATTAGTAGGGTTTATATTAGGGCTAGGCCTAAGTAAACTAATAACTAAGAAAAACGGGGAAGATCCGCTAGTGGTTGTCTTCTACAGTTTAGCTCATGGGTAGATCAATTTGTGTGTTAATGATAAATAATAATTTGCATGGTGGATATAGATTATACTAAGTGTTTTTATAAATTTGTTATCTTTGATAATTATTTGTTTGCTTTTAGTTATTCTCTTGAGTTATTGATTTTTACTTATAAAGTTATAGTCTTTTATTATCAATTTCATTAAACCCCCTAAAGATCAGTATTTTAGGTTAGTTTTAGTAATTTTATTTTAATTTAATTTTGAGTCTTTACATAATTTAATTTTCAGAATTAATTTTCTGTCAGTTTTTATTATTTTTGAGTCAGTTTGTTAGAAATTAGTTTAAAAATAGTTTCTTTTGTTATTTTTTGTGTTTTATTTTCTTTTAGGGTTTAGATAGAGTCCTAGTTTGCTGTGATTAAATTTTAGAATTTTTGGAATTAATTTGATATTTTTTCAGATTTAATTCTTGAATTTAATTACTGCAGGTTTTTAATAAAATAAATTCGTAAATTAGATTTTAAATTTTGTTTTTATATTTTTAGGGTCTGGTTAGGTTTAGAAAATTAGTATTATTATTCTGGGTAATTTTAATATTTATTTTCGTAATTATTTTAGTGCAGAATTTTACTTATTTAATTTTCTGTTTTAGAATTTGTTTATTTTCTGCTTTAGTTTTCTGTTTTAATTATTCTAAAAAATATACAAAAATATTTCTGGGTTATTGTAGTTTTATTATTCTGTATAAATTATTTATTTAGTTGTTAGATAATTTTCTATGAATTTTAGTTATTGATTTTAATTTATATTTTCTGTTTTGTTTTTAAGAGTAGTAAATTTAATTAGATTAAAACTTGCATGTTATTATATCTTTCCTCGTGGATTCGATCCCTACTTGCCCTTGCTATATTGTTTATTATAAGTTTAAGTAGTGGTTTAATTTGTTGCTGTACGACAAGCTTAACAAATTTTGGCGCCGTTGTCGGGGAAAGAAAATAATAGTTGTTAGTTTTTATTTAATTTAGATTTACTACTTTTATTACTTCTTTGTAACTTTAATAGTTTGTTTTCATAGTTTTGTTTTTTTAGTGCTTTTTTTATTTTGAAAAGGAGTATACATTTGACGAAGTTGAAAGCCAAGTAAGTGTTTCGATTCTCGTTTCGTAAGTTCTAAAATTATTGAGATGACTACCTTACGTGAACTTGCTGCACCTAACTTGGATACACAACTTTTACCTATCTCATATCCCGCATTGGACCGACCACTAAAACCGAACTCCGGATTTTTAAATATGTTACCTAAATTTCATGGACTCGCTCGGTGAGGACCCATATCGTCATATCAATGAGTTTATTATTACATGTTCCACTATGCAACTTGAGGGAATCACCCAAGACCAAATTAAGTTGAGAGCCTTTCCCATTTCACTTCAGGATAAGGCTAAAGATTGGTTTTATTACTTACCACCTGCAACATTCACTACATGGACCGAAGTTCATAAAGCATTTTTAGAGAAATTTTTTCCTGCATCTAGGATAGGGTCCATTAGAAAGGAAATTTGTGGTATTAAACAGATGATTGGGGAGAGTTTTTCCGAATATTGGGAGCGTTTTAATAAATTATGTGCTACTTGTCCCCAACATCAAATTCCCGAGCATTTATTGATTCAATATTTTTATGAAGGTTTATTGCCAATAGGTAGAAATATGGTAGATGTTGCTAGTGGAGGGGCCTTGTTTAATAAGACTCCAACTCAGTGCTAGAGAATTGTTAAATACTATGGCCCAAAATACTCAACAATTTGGAATGGGAGATACCCAATTTAGGAATGTTAATGAGTTCAATTTAGGTCCATCTCGTAGAGACCCAATTGTCCCAAATTACCGTTATGCTGAATAAATTGGTCCACAAAGAAGAAATAGTAGTTGTAGTATTTGCTATTTAGAGGGTCATGTTGCTAATTCATGCCCTACACAACAAAGAGGGCATGTGAATGCTATTTTTTCCAACCAAGGTCGAATGAATTATAACATATTCTCAAACACTTATGAAGAATGGAGTGATTACTCTAACCTTAGGTATGAATTTGAAGAAAACCCCTAGAATTTGATCAATCCATTGCTCATGACAAAACTAATTATTTTTTAGAGCAAATCATTAAGAAGATGGATGACCGAAAAAGGAGACTAACCTTAGGTTCCAAAACTTAGAGATGACCATAAAGCGTGTACACGAGAAACAGATTGCCAATGATACCATGCTTAGTAACCTACAAGCCCAAATGCAATCTCAACCTTTCCAAGATCCAAAAGAAAATGTGAGTGTCATAACACTTAATAATGGGAAAGAGTTAGAGGAACCTAGGAAAAACATAGAGGTAGAGCTAGAATTAGAGGTCAAGGAATCTGAACTTGACCAAAACAAAGATGACGCCTCTAATGCTAAGGAAATAGTTGAAAATAAGAAAGATCTTTACAAGCCTATCCCACCTTTCCCTAGTAGACTAATAAGCACAACTCCTACAATAGATGAGGCAATTGAAGATATCATAGAAATATCTAGGAAGGCAGAAATCAACATTCCTCTTCTAGATACCATGAAACGGGAACCTCGTTATGCTAAGTTCCTTAAAGATCTATTCACGAACAAATTAAAATTGAAAAGGAACAACAAGATAAGTGTGGGGAGAATACATCTGCTCTTTTCCAAAAGAAATCTCTAACTAATTGCAAGTATGCAGAAGACCGGATCAATTTAGTGTGGGAAATGCAACCGAATGATCCTTGAGCTACAAAGGTGTCGAGCCAAAGACGGTAAACAAAGGCGCTGGTTGGGAGGCAACCCAACATTTTCAGGGAAGTTTTTATAATTTTTACTTTATTTTTATTTTTATTTTTATTTAGCATGCATTAGGGACAATGCATGAATTAAGTGTGGGGAGTGCATCCTCGCATTTTAATTTTATGCATTTATATTTATCTTATTTTTATTAAAAATAAATAAATAAATAAATAAATAAATAATTAGTGTCTTTTTTGTAAAGAAATGCATGAATATAAATATATGCTAGGTTAACTTGCTTAAATTTTTCTGTTTCTAATTTTTCTTTCCCTTTGAAAGTGAGAAATTTGAACATGTTAATTGTTATTCGGATTTGTTTGAGTTGATCCTCATATATTTCTTCAATTAGTGATAATCATAAATTTTTTCTGTCCAATTGATCATGCTATATAATCGTGATAGAGGCAATAAATTGACTTAAACCGTTCACCTAGACTACTCGAACTTAGCAGATTGACTCATTAAAATTTAAATTTTTCTTGTTTTGCCTACAAATAAAAAAATTAAAAAAATAAAAAAATTGTTAGTTTACCAACATGGGTCGGAGTTGGTGGCTCGGCGCCATTTCCCTTAAGTTTAGGTCTCAAGTTGAGCCTTATGAATGGAGTAACCCATGCTGGGAGAGTCATGCCCCTTTTAGGCCGATCAATGGCTCGAACCATACTAACGAAAAAAAAAAAGAAAAAAAATAGAGTATTAACTCCAAGCACCTCTGTTTGGGTGAGTGGGAGACAGGGAGTGTTATATTTCTAAGACCCTATACGGGCCTCGAATATGTGCTTGAATGGAGTTTTATATATTTTTTAAAAAAAAAAAAAAAGTTTGCAAAACAAGTTTATTATCGATTTTTAGTGAGTTATCTCGCTGATTCAGTGTCTTCATAACCATACCGCACCTTAATTTTTCCCATCCTAAAAAGTTTTAGACCTCTTGACCGGAATGTACATGTTTGAAAAATATGGATAAATTTTTGATTGTTGCTTAATTAAAAGAGATATTGTGAGGCTGATGAATAAACTCTCCGATGGCAATGAAAATGTTTAGTTCTTCACTTGCTTGGGAAAGACAAAAATTTCATCAAAGTATTTTTGAAAGCAAGGCAAACTTAGTATATATTTTATGTTTTATGTATATCTTTATAAGAAAGCGTATTATTAGATCGAGTCTTAGATTTCTTTGCACGAGGACGTCCAAAGTCTAAGTGTGGGGGTGGCTGGGCAGCGGGTGCGGAGCGGCAGACTGGTGGTGGCTGGGCAGCGAGGTGCAGGCGGCAGCAAGCGGTAAGAGGTGGTGATGATGTGTGGGTGCTAGGTGATGTTTTTCTAATACTTAATGCTCTAATTTGATTAAATTCTAGTGCTAGTGCTAGGGTTATCAATATTAGTAGGGTTTATATTAGGGCTAGGCCTAAGTAAACTAATAACTAAGGAAAAACGGGGAAGATCCGCTAGTGGTTGTCTTCTACGGTTTAGCTCATGGGTAGATCAATTTGTGTGTTAATGATAAATAATAATTTGCATGGTGGATATAGATTATACTAAGTGTTTTTATAAATTTGCTATCTTTGATAATTATTTGTTTGCTTTTTAGTTATTTTCTTTAGTTTGTCAATTTTTATTTATAAATATATAGTCTTTTATTATTAATTTCGTTACCCCCTAAAGATCAGTATTTTAGGTTAGTTTTAGTAATTTTATTTTAATTTAATTTTGAGTCTTTACATATTTTAATTTTCAGAATTAATTTTCTGTCAGTTTTTATTATTTTTGAGTCAGTTTGTTAGAAATTAGTTTAAAAATAGTTTCTTTTGTTATTTTTCTTGTTTTATTTTCTTTTAGGGTTTAGATAGAGTCCTAGTTTGCTGTGATTAAATTTTAGAATTTTTGGAATTAATTTGATATTTTTTCAGATTTAATTCTTGAATTTAATTACTGCAGGTTTTTAATAAAATAAATTCGTAAATTAGATTTTAAATTTTGTTTTTATATTTTTAGGGTCTGGTTAGGTTTAGAAAATTAGTATTATTATTCTGGGTAATTTTAGTATTTATTTTCGTAATTATTTTAGTGCAGAATATTATTTATTTAATTTTCTGTTTTAGAATTTATTTAATTTCTGCTTTAGTTTTCTTTTCTGAAAATTTATAAAAAAACATTCCTGGGTTATTCCAAGCTTTATATTCTGTCTGGAATATTTATTTTTATTATTAGATAATTTTCTGTTATTTTTAGTTATTTAATTCTGAATTATTCTACGTTTTAATTTTCTGTTTAAGTTTTTATTTGATTTTCTGTTTTGATTTTTCCAGAATTAATTAGGATAGTTTTGTTAAATTTAGATTATTAGAATTATAGTGCATAATCTCAGAAGTTTTTCTTAGAATTAAAATTAGAAATTTAGTAGTTAAGTTGATTTGTTTGAATTTTATAAGGTAAATAACTAGAATAGTTAGTTTAATTAGATTGGAAGTTTGATTTTTTTGACAGTATCTTTCCTCGTGGATTCGATCCCTACTTGCCCTTACTATATTGTTTATTATAAGCCTAAGTAGTGGTTTAATTTGTTCGCTGTACGACAAGCTCAACAAATTTTGGAAAATGCGAGGATGCAATATGTTTATCAAGGTGATTAAAATAATATTTTAAGCGAATAATTATATTTAAATAGTTCATATAATTTATGTACAACTCTAATTAAATAAGATTAAGTAATAAAATTAAGTACTTTTAGTTCAAAAAGAGGTGGTAAATAAAATAAAAAGAGTTAAATTATTGGTTAAGAAGATCTGTGAGAGATTATTGTTATGAATGTTTCTTTTAGAGTGGGAGGTTATCCTGTGCGAAAGCCCAAATTTGTGTGAAATTAGAAGAGTTAAACAGGCTAGGAAAGAGGGAAATGGTTGGATTTTTGTAAAAAAATTATGGTTAAGAAAATGTTCTAGATATAGTAGGAGATCAAGAATAATTAGGCTCCGAAAACTCAAATACCTCACACATTCTCTGTTTCTCTCCTCCTCCTCCCTTATTCACTGCCTCTAGGAGCCACAAGAGCTCAGTCATTACACCACCAACACTCCCCCACTCTTGGCTTTCATCATTTGGGCAATAAATACGAAATCCTAAACCCTCTTCTCATCTCTTCTCACTATCTTCTTCTTGATTTAGCTAATGAGTTTATTTATGGCTTTTAAAAGATGTTTTTAGTATGAATTCAAGATTGAGTTGTGAAAATTCAAGTGGGTGTGAATGAGTGTTTCAACATGAATAGAATGGTTATGTTGTGCGAATGAAAAATTATTGTTGTTCTTGTCTGACTTCGATTTAATGGAGTAAATTTGAGGTGTCTTACTATAATTTTGAATAAATTTGGTGGTCTCATTTATATTTTGGATTTCGCCAAGCTTGAGCATGCGAACAAGAGAAGATACATATTAATTTAAAGATGGACAAAGGAGTGAATTGACAAGTTTGAAATATTTGAGTAAAATAACTATGTTTATGAAATTGTCATCAGATGAGAAGTTTGACTTAACGATAAGGATTGAAAGCAGCGTTTAGGCTTAACCTTTGTATTTTTTCAAAAAAAAAAAAAAGAAGGGGAAATGACTTATTAGAGTGAGTTCTCAGGACTAATCAAATTTTAATGAAAGTTGATAAAAAGAAAGAATTAAGTTTATATTTTTCATAGATTAAAACAAGTTGATGATAGCAAAAGTATAGTTAAAATTCTAAAATAAAAACCTTTTTATCTAAGTTGGTTAATGAACTAAATTATATGGGAGTCAACAAAGGCATAAAACCTGCCTATCTAGCCTAACCATTTTCATTAACAAATTATAAGTTATAAAAGATGGTCAGATCAGAATAATTGTTATGAAATTGAGTAATAAAAATATTATCTTAACTAATTAGGCAGATAAAAAGAGGTGATGAGATGGATTGTGATTACTTATGTGATTTATTTACCAAGAATATTACAATGAAACATAATTAAATATTACTAACAATAAAGCCTGCTTGAAGCAGAAGCGAGGTCACTCTCCTTGTTTATTGAGCCACTAATTTAATATTTCATAAAGAGAAAAATATTTTTAATCCGGGTATAAATTGTCATGTAATACACACACACACATATATATATAACCAAGTGAGTGTTGGTGTAGTGGCAAACATTTCATACTTCCATCCTTTCCACTAAGGTTCGAACCTTGGAGGATATAATTTCCTTGCATGGTGTGTGTGTGTATATATATATATATATATATATATTATAATGAATCATTTCCTAATCAAAGTTTTATCACTAATTAAGTGGCCACCATCAATTACCAACTATGAGGGGTTTATGCCCTTCTCTTCCACCCGCACGGCTTCAACTTAGTTTCCCGATCAAGTTAGGAGGTGTGCGCCTTACTTAATGATTTTATCAATTATCAATTTGAGTCCTCGCTTCTAGATAATAATTAGCGAGGAAGCTTTTACTTCTATATATTTCCCCGTCCGATTTCAAACTACAATGAATTCAATTATGCTAGCTCAATCAAGATGTTTGAAAGTCATTTTGACAGATATAAGAGCGATCGTACTAGGTTTCGACTCATCCTTTCGAAATATTTTGCTATTTTTTTCCTGTTTTAGAGAAAGCAGTGGTAATAGTTTGTTGCTTAGTAAGTTAGATAGAGGCAAAAGTAGCTAGACATGAAATACATTAAGGACCACTACTACGGATATGACTTTTTACTACGGTCAATTTACAACGATTAAAAGGAAACACCGTCATAAAAAATGAGGTGGTAGCATTTTTGTAAATAAACGGTATTTTATTACATCTATGACTACGGTTCTTTGATTGAACCGTAGTCATAGGTGGAAATGTCCATTTTAACTACGGTTCGAGTGGAAGAACCATAGTAATAGGTGTTCAGTATTACTACGGTTCTTTTATTAAACTGCAATAAAAGGGATGTTAGACATTTTACTATGGTTTAGTGAAAGAACCATAGTAGTATGTATTATATATTACTACAGTTCTCTTCTTAAACCGTAGTTAAAAGTGTAGATCTATTTTCAAAAAACCCTAAATGTGGCTTTTTCCTCTCATCTCTCTCTCTCTCCTCCTTCTCTTTGAACCGCTCAACCATCATCTCCGCCTTCTCGCTTTCCCACCGAACTTTCTCTCTCTCTCTCTCTCTCTCTCTCTCTCTCTCTCTCTCTTCCTCCAGACACCGCGTTAATGGCAACCAAGGCGTTGTTGGCGTCAATCGCCGGCTCATCCCTATCTTCAAGAGAGCGGTAATTCTCCTCTACTCCTCCTTCCTCTACTTATTCCTCCTCCTTTCGCTCGATCTTGCTCTAGATCACCGTTCGTGCCCAAGCTCCGCCGCCGCCATCGCTGGGAGGAGGAGCAGGACACCATATTTTAGATCTCGACTTGTTTTCTCTTTATCCTCCTTTCCAAAGCATCCTCTTTCCTCTCAAAGCCTCTAAAACGCCTCCTTCTCCCCCTTGCTTCCAAAGAACCGAAAGTCACCGGAAAACATCGGTGTCGGCGGTAAAGTTGGAGAATTTTGGAAGAGGTGGTGCATTGCGATATAAAGGGCGACCTCGATGAGGATTTGGATCGTCCGGGATAGAACTTGGTTGTCGAGAGGATGGGTTCGGACCATACGAATGCAGAGTAGCGTCACTTTTATTAAGGTTAGATTTTTCATTATTTACTTGTTTTTATTGAGGTTGGGTACTGATGGCATTGGGAATTGATTATTGTAAGTTTGAATTGAATTTTGATAGATAAATGATGGATTGTGCCTTCGAATAAGAAATGTGTGGTGAACTAAGATGTTGAAGGCTATGATATGTTGAATTCATGTCCTTGTAATTATTTGTTAAATTTGTTTGCCTCTTGTGAAACTTGGATACATGCATCCCCCTCCAACAACTTTGTATGTATTCAAATTCGTGTCCTTATAATTGGCTATGATTAGTTTTAGAGCTGAATGTGCTCGGTTTTACATCTCAAGGTTTCGGATCTCGAATGTGCTCTTTTTTTTTTTTTTGTTAATAATTGTACCTATAACTACGGTTCTTCTCCAAAACCGTAGTTATAGGAGGTCTTTCACTACGGTTTTGAATCGTAGTTAAAAATTCCATTTACGATGACACCCACATATACAACGCCTAATAACCATAATCAAAGGCCTTTCGGAACCGTAGTAAAAAGTGGCTTCTATAGTAGTGGACCGGATGATGCTTAAATGCTCACGAGTGATTTTGCCTTTAAGTGTGGTCGAGTTGACCGTTGGAAACATTAGTCTGTGTGTATTTTCTAGTGATTAATGGACAAGTGGTAATTGTTACTAAACTATATTTTAAAACTTCGAAAGTTGTGAAGTATGGTTCAACGACTTGAGTTGAAAGTTTAAACTCCTACAAGGACCAAATGTACACATATTGAGTAAAAGCATAGTTGTATGTTCTTTTCATATTATAACTTAGCCTCGTTCTATTTTTAAACGATGGTAATGCTCTTCATCACTATTTTTCCATTGCAACCATCTTTAATATTATTTAATTATGGATAATTTGATAATTGGTGACTAGGGGCGTTACAAATTTCCTCTTGCTTTCTTTGGTGACTTCAAGGCAATTCAAATATATGTATACTCTATTATATATGCACTAAGGCATTCATTTTTTCTTACACCCAAAACTTGAAGGGGTTGGTCCAGGAGAATAAGATCTCTTCCGTCAAGAAAAAGGACCATTTGCTCTACAAAAACTAGATCTTTTAGTTCTTTCATTAAAAGTTGGATCCATCAACTATAAGTCTCCTGTGTTGGTATATGCTTTAGTTGTTTATTCATACTAAGACTTGCCTTTAGATTCAACCTCCACTTGTTTCTTTGCTTCTCACAAAGACAATACGTCATGACACCAAGTTTGTAAGTCGGTTTTGGCATTGCTTATAGAACTTGCTTGACACGAACTTACTTTTTAGTATTATCTCGTCATCCTCAAATCGGTTGGTAAGCTGAAGTGACAAACAAGATCTTTTCTATTTTGCTTAAGACTTTGGTGGGCAAGAATGTAAGAGAATAGGATATTTAACTTGGCTATAATCATGCTTCGTCCTTTGCTACTGGTAATTTTCCATTTGAGGTAAATTATGGTGTCAATCCTCTAAGTCCTCTCCATTTCATATCCATTTCAATTGAGTCTAGATTGAGCTTTGAAGGTGAAGAGAGATCTAAAAATAAGTAAAAGGTTCACTAATATATAATAGCTAACATTGAAAAGGTGAATGAGATACATAAGGCTAGAGCCAACAAAAATCAAAAAGCTTCTTTGTTTAAACTAGAAGAAATTTAGATACATTTTAGGAAAGAGAGATTTTCTTCAAGGAGAAGAAATAAGCTCATACCCGGAGGCGATGATTCTTTCGAAGTGTGGAAAAGGTTAGTGATAATGCATACAAGATTGAAATTTTCGGAGCATTGGTGTATCATCTGCCTTTAATGGGTGATCTCACAACGTATTTGGAATATGATAACAATTTAGGGCCAAATATTTTTAAAGAAGGGGAAGATGGGGCTGGAGTTTAAGTTATCACCAATTTAAAGTTAGTTATAAATTTTGTTTAGAGCCACTTTAAAGTCAATTTGATAAAGTTTCACTACTACAAGAACCACTTTTACAACGGGTCTTTAATGACGGTTATAACGGAAAACCGTTGTAAAAAATGATGCGGTGGCATTTTTGTAAAAAAGCGATTTTTAATGTACATATAATGACAGTTCTTTGAATGAATCGTTGTTAACTTTGCACTTTTAATGACGATTCATTCAAAGAACCCTCAGTCATAAATGTATTTATGATGACGGTTCGATGAAAGAACCGTTGTTAAAATCTCAAAGTTAACTTTTAATGACGGTTCATTCAAAGAACCGTCGTTAAAAGTTAACTTTGAACTTTTAACGACGATTCATTCAAAGAACCTTTATCATAAATGTATTTATGATGACAGTTCAATGAAAGAACCGTCATTAAAAGTTCAAAGTTAACTTTTAATGATGGTTCATTCAAAGAATTGTCGTTAAATGTCTTCACGACCACAAAAAGAACCTTGGCCACTCTCACTCTCACTTTCGGCCTCTCCACTCACTCTCAATTCACTCTGGTCTCGCTGCTTTGCGGTTTCCAGTTTCTCTCCTCTCTCTTCTCTCT
Source organism: Talinum fruticosum (assembly GCA_021018815.1). NCBI lineage: Eukaryota > Viridiplantae > Streptophyta > Magnoliopsida > Caryophyllales > Talinaceae > Talinum > Talinum fruticosum. Next base: position 3,051,416 of record JAITYX010000006.1, on the reverse strand, counting down.
ATTGTCTCCTCACTCGTCGTCGGTGGTTTCCAGCGTGCCTCTCGCTGTTGTCGTTGCTATTCTCTCCAATCACTCTTCGCGCTCTCGTCTCTCGCCGTTACTACTCTCTCTCTCTAACTCTCATCGGCCGGTATGTAACCGATCGCTCCCTTGTAAATTCTAACGCCTTATTTGGTAGTTTTGGTTGTTCCCTAAGTTCAAAAATTGAACCTTTATTCATTTCAACTGTGGAATTTGTTTTCTCTCTCTTTTCCCTCTCGTAACATCATCTTTCCTCTCAAACCCTCACAAAACCCCTCAATTTCCCCTCCCTTCCAAAGAACCGAAAGTCGCTGGAAAACACAAATGTCGGCGGTAAAGTTGGAGAATTTAGAAAAGGTTGCACATTGCTGATATAAAGGGCAGCCTCGATGAGGGTTTGGATCTTCCGAGATAGAACTTGGTCGTCAAATGATGGGTTCGATCCATACAAATGCGGAGCGGTGACACTTTTATTGAGGTCATATTTTTCATTATTTACAGCTTTTATTGAGGTTGGGTACTGATGGGCACTAGGAATTTATTGTTGAAAGTTTGAATTAAATTTTGATAGATAAAAGATGGATTGTGCCTCTCGAATATGCATATGTGTGGTGAACTCGGATGCTCGAAGGCTATGATATGTTGAATCCATGTCTTTGTAATTATCTCGTTGAATTCGTTTACCTTCTTTGAGACTTGGATACATGCATCCCCCTCCAACAACTTTATCTCGTATTCCTTTAGTTTTTTAGATTTGAATTGCTCGGTTTTAGATCCCTTCGGTTTTTAGATCCGAATGTGCTCAATTTTAGATCTCAAGGTTTCAAATGTGAATGTGCTCTTTTTTGTGAATAATTGTACCTATAACTACAATTCGAGAGAAGAACCGTAGTTATAGGGGTACCTATAACTATAGTTCTTCTCCATAATCGTAGTTATAGGTGGTCTTTCACTACAATTTTGAACCGTAGTTAAAAATCCTATCTACGATGACACCCACATACACGACGTCCGATAACCGTAATCAAAATTATTTCGAAACGTAGTAAAAAGTGATTCCTATAGTAGTGTTTTAGATTCTGAATTTGGAACTCTCCAAAGAGCGAGTTTAAGAGACACAATTTTATTATTGCTTTCTTTCATTGATGATGCATGTTTTGACAACATTATCGAAGTGCAATTCAAGGCATTAAAGTTAGTTCAAGTTCTCCTTATTTGGTATGAATTTGAATGGCTATTGGTGGAAGTTGAAACATCAAAGAGATGAATTAGTACTAAATAAAGTCTCTTTATATTTCTTTGATGCATATCTAGTTTAATTACTTTTTTAGATTAATTGTACTCACTTAATTACTCGTCTTTTTTATTACTAGCATTTAAGCCCTAATCCCCCAAATCCTCATAAAGACTGGTGCTGGTAACCATAAAAATCATTAGATTTAAAGTGAATTAAATGAATGAAAAATAGTGTGCTTTCTCTTAAAAACCCGCATCTCTTTATCCTTGTTTAAGGTGGTGAATTAAGTAAATTCATTATATAGGTTAAGGTCGACATTGCCTTTAATGGATCCCTGCCGGTTCGTGCGAATAGTCATCGGGAATCTCGCCATCCGCTTCCCGTCCGCTCGGATCCGGGTTCTAATCCCAGCCGCTACTGCAAGATCCGCTTCAGCGATTTCCCCTCCAATCCGCCGCGGTATCGGTCATCCCACAAGACGCAAACCATCCGGACGGGCGGTCCAGACTGCGTCGGCTCGCTTCAACCTCACCAAAGCCGACGTGGACCGGCTATCTAGGCCGGCCGCCGGGGAAGCCGGCGACCGATGCTGAAGATCGACGTGTACTCCGGCGGCGAGGCGCCAAGGTGTGCGGGTTGGGGTCGTCGGGAAAGCTTCTAGGAAGAGTGGCCGTGCCGGTGGAGCCGAGCCGGCAGGAGGGCAACAAGGTGAGGGTGATGCGAGAACGACGTTCATCTGGGGCTCACAGGCGCATTCCTTTTCTTTGCTTTCCGACTTTTTCCTTCCAATTTTGGAAGGAAAGTTTTTAAGTAAATTTTTTTCCGATTTTCCATTCTATTTTCCATCGATTTTTTTTCCTTTTAATTTTCTTTAATTCAAACACTAGAAAGAAAATTACTTTCCCAATTTATTTTTTTCCAACCTATTTTCCATGAATCAAACAAAGCCTAAGTGAAAACATCTTTATTTTGGTCACATTTAAAATTGTAATATATAATATATTTTTGAATAAAATGGATAATATATTAAAAGATAAATTGTCTCACCAGCCCGCCCGATCAAGTTGACCCCATTTATTCATTGAGGACATTACTTGGTAACTAAATTGGTCGTGGCCAAGGAATTTGCAGTGGATTTTACAATTGTGACCGTTCATTTTAGGGGATGCCTTGTTTGATGCAAATCTCAATTGTGGCGGAAGATTTTACCGTTGAAACTCTCGACCCTACGTTAGGGAATTCCTAGGAATGTTCTTCTTGGACCCAACTAAAAAGAAGGTGATCCATGGTACTTCCAGTGATATGATTTGGTTGCAAAGAGAGTTTGGGATATATGTGGTGCATTTGTTTGACACTATGCAACCATCGAGAGTTCTAATAATAGAAGAGAACATCCTTTCTTCTGTACTCAAATATTTTTATGGGGTTGATGCTAATAAGGAGTATCAGTGTTCCAATTGATGATAGCATCATTTGCCTTTTGATATAGTTAAATATATTAGAGAAGAAACCCACTATCTCCTCTATATCTATGATGTAATGAGGAAGGAACTTGTCTTAGGATCTAGAGAGCTTGGGTTTAAGGACCCACTAGAGGTGTACACGAGGAGCCATAAGGTGTGCCTAACACTGTACAAGGAGGAGGTATTTCATAAGGAGACTTCAAATATGTTTGTTCATAGGTTGCGAGAGGCTATTCCGGAACAACTCGCTATTGTAGTTAATTTATCTGAATGGAGGGACTTGTTGCCCATGAAAAGGATGAGAGCACCAACAATGAGTTGTTGGAGATAGCCAAGAAGAAACCACAAAAGGCGAAATAGTTACTTGACTTGGTATATAGTCGGCCATTTGTGTTGAGCGATATTAATAAGATGGTGGAAATCATATGGGCTTCCATTTGTGTTCTTGCCCTTATGTTCTTGGAGGTAGCTGTGTTGCTGAAATCAAGGTAAGTATCCAAAATCGCCACAAAACAGCAAGAGATGAAGAAATTGGATTGTGAAGAGGAGAAAAGGATGGTTAGTTATCATGACCAAAAGAGTGAATTATATCCAAGAACAATGGTATTTGGGCCAAGAAGGTGGAGTCCATGTGGCCCAGCCTAGCTGGCTATGATATGGTTCGTTCAGCCCATGTTTGCCTCCTCATGTTTCCTGCTACCTAGGAGATATTAGCAGCCTTCAACGCTGCCAGTTGTTATTGCTCAGGGACAGGGACATTGCTATGGACATCAAGCTCTATACTGTTGATGACAGCTATTTAGGTACTCAATTAGTAGAAAATTCGATACCATATGAGCTGATAGTGAGTTCACCATTTGTAAATTATTCTAGTTGTAATGAACCCAATTATAAATAGAAATGAAACTTGTCAATTGATATGCTGTTTTGTGCATCCATGAATTTACCAGCATGTCGCATCATCTTAATTTACATCTAGGTTATACTTTGATTTCGAAACCATTTCATTATTAAATATAGCCCTGTTTTTCTGGTAATTGTGCACCATGTAGATAATGCCTTCCCATAACACGAACCTTTCAAGAATTGGATAATTGATGTTATACCAAGTCCGCCATGACCAACGTAGAAACTATGAAGCGTTTTGCTCTACTTGGGTGGCAAGCCCTCGTAAAGTAAGGATTTTTTTTTTTGGGGGGTTGGGGAAGGGGAAGGGTCCACCTTTAGACTCAACGCAACTATGTACTGTCTTCTGCTCTGTACTCTGAGAAAAGCCGCAAAAGACATGAATTTGCAATGGTCTGGATAAGCTGTTCAAAAAGACACTACCCATCCATAATGAGGCTGACAAATTATATTACAACACAAATGTAGAATCCCCCTAGCCCTTTTTCTGGGATGAGGGTGGGATGCTTACAACTAAGTCTTTACAACAAATAGCCACAAACACTCAATACCTTCCACCCCTGCTGTTCATCCCCCACCTGCGTGGTTTATGTTGACCAAGATTTAATTTTGCATCCAAAGAAATACACAAGTACTCACAAATTCCACCCTGGCAGTCTCATAGCTCACAAACATCATTCATCCAATTTTCCGAGCGATTTTCTCCCCATTTTGGCAAGCACTCATAGAATTTGCTCCTCAAACTCGTCTTCATCGGGCAATATTTGAGTAAGTAAAGAGTATTTGACCCGGAGAGAGACCTTCCCCTTCTCAACCATAAGTCGTGCCCCAGAAACAACCCAGTAGCCCGGGGTGTCTTGTGGGCCTCTTGTCATCTCCGTGGTGTCAACAAATTTCAGTAGCTTGGGTGCTTGGACTGGAACTGGAGGACCACCAGGATAAACAGCAGAGTTAATATTCACATCTGCTGGCTGTGGTGGTGGTTTTGCCACTGATGTGAAGTGATGGCTGATTAATGTTGATATGAGTCCAGATTTTCGAGCCAAACCCGGTGATCCATCCCATTCAGGAGTTTTTACAACTGTGGCTCCCAAAACTGTGGAAAAACGGAGCCTGAGAAAGAGGATCTTTTTGAAGCCATAATCCCCTACTTGAAGCTGGGCACCAGTTACAATTGAAAGTTCATTATCGGACTGAACAGGAGCTGTACATACATGAGAAAAATTTTTCCATCCAACTTTTTCGTAATAACCCCGTTCATAGGTCTCTTGCCGAAAGTTGCCATTTGGATCATCTTTCAGCTGAAAGATTTTTGGAAGAGATGAAAGATGCTGCAGGTGGATGGCCAGACGATTGCTTCTTCTACCTTCAAGATAAAGCCGCAAGCCGGTCACAGGCCTCCTACCAACATCAACCTGCAGCCAAATTCAAAAGCAAGGTGTACTAGGATGTAGCTGCTTCCAAATGAAAAGCAATTTTGTTTTCTATTAGACCGATTTCAGAAAATGCACCAGCAGCAATAAAAGGATAGTCATGTGAAAAATATCAAGGTTTCAAAATTATTATAGCTGGCTTTAAGTGTAATTTTGACAACAGCTAAAACTATCTGATTGAACCAGTCCAAAAACAGCAGATGTAAACATCATGAAATCAGAATATCCTCCGAAGCATTTTCAAAAGGTAAGATCACCCATCTAGGGCCCTTTTTACCATTCTTTTTTATTTTATAATCTGGAGGGGGGATGGGGAAAACCACCTCTGCTCAAGTTTCCCTACTAGGATATAAACCTTACCAACCAAGTCTTCAATGCTACATAACAGACTGTAATTTCATTGCACATGATGAAGTATTATCTTAACTTTCTTTTAAGTTGAACAGGAAAAAAATGAACAAGGGGACCACAACAGCCAAGGAAAAATACCGGAGTAGTATTGACAAAGAGCTTTGGACCCATGAAGCTGAACTGTAGAGAAGGATAGTTCTGCTGCCTACGTTGAGGACCCAAGGGAAGTTCACTGAACACAGGTGCCCACTGTCTTGGCAACTGAAACTCCAAAAACTGATGGAGTTCTTCAATGGGGGGCTTGTCTGTGAAAATGAAACAAACAAGAATAGAAATTATTTACATGATATTTAACTTCAAGAGCACCTCTTAAGTCAGATATCAATTTAGTATTAGAACCCCCAACCGTGCACCGGAGCTGTTAAGTTAATCATTGCTAGAATGGAAGGACAGATAAACTGAATTTTAGCAGCCTGACTGCTTGAATGGTACCCTATGGTATGGAATAGGTTCAAGGTACCTAAATTTTCTTTCATTTCTTGGCTGAACATGCATGGCAGGCTTCAGACAAAAGGCAGACTCCAGATATGCATATTGTGTGCTTAAATAGGTGTAGCCCGACTGATACAGTAGAGGAGTCTAATCTACACTTGTTTTTGAGTGGTCTCATTCAAGATCTATTGCAGGACAGTTGCTGCACAGCTGCTCAGGTCCCAGTTTCAATTCGAATGATTGGAGGGTTAGAGCTCTTGACTTCCGATACAGCAGTAAGAAAGAAAAGCATAGGGTCTTCTTGACCTTGACTCAAATCATATACCATGTTTGTTTGGAGGGAACGGAACAGCAGAATACATAAGGCTAAATATCGTCAAATTCTCTTTTGACTGTCCACACAAGATGATTATTGTTCTCTTACTAAGGGTGGTCACCCAAGATTTCATTAGTTCAGAAATTGACCATTTTGAGAGTTGTTTCAGTAAGCTGATGATAAAGCTCACACCACAGCAGAAAACGATGTCTAAGGTACGATTATGGCAACCCATGCAACAGGAGCTAAAACTGTATTTTACATTGTCATTCTTCCTTTCGGCACATCCTCTTACCCATTAGAAAGCTCGCAAAATGAAGTGCCAGTCACCATTGAAGTTCCAATAACCCTTTGACATTTATATGGTTGAACATCTAAAGGGCCTCAATTAGTTGCCCACATGTGGTTTTGACAATGTTATTTGAATAATTGAACGCAAAGAATTGGAAACATTTGGCCAAAAATGTAAGCATGCTACCTGTAGGGGAAGCACACAGCAATACACAAATGCAAATAGAAGCTAAGAAAGTTGTTTCCCCTCTTGTGTTGTAAAATGGACAATTGCCAAAAAACTTGAAGTGAAGCAAAAGAACAATAGGCAGCAACAATGATCAATTACACAGACAAATAATCAAAGGTGGCACAAAGATTTACATGGAAAACCCCAATGTGGGGGAAAATCACTGGACCATTCACAAACAATACCAAAACCTCCACTAATTAACAAGAAATCAAAAGGTATGATAAATGTTCTTCTCTAGATCAATCTAAAGACAACACAATCACCAAGGGAATCCGTTGACACAGCAAGTCTCCAAATTCCTCATTCAAGTGGTAAATCCAAATTCATAGGTATGGGGATCATCAGATATTACCTAACCTTCAGGAGGCTAAAACAACTATCCAACCTTTGGTTTTGAAGGGTAGAGTCTCAAGAACAACATAATAAAATATGAAGTTGAACAAAGATGATTTGGCCATCAATCGGAGCCAGAACATAATAAAATGAACAACAAAATACCTATTTTCTCCCTATTTTGTGTTCTGTCCAGCCTCTTCCTAGCAAGAAGACAACGGTATTTTGGATCCCATTCACCACTTAAAGAAGCTTCTCCAAGGAAGCCAAACATTGGAGACCAAAGTGAGCCTTTAAACAAGTCAAAACCCACTAAAAGGCACATGACACATCCACAGAATAATGTGGGTAAATAACCTTAGGTCCAAATAAATTAGATCCTATTCCTCCATGTAGAAAGGAAATACTCGACAAAAATCTAAATCAAAAGACGTGGTTGCTTCCAATTTTGTGTGTCAATTCAGTAGAGGGGAACAACCTTCTTAGCTTCAATTTGCATTCGCGTATTGTTGTGTGCTTCTCCAAAAAGTGGTAACGGAGACTTGGTTGCTTGTTGTGTGATACTTGTATTACTCAAAAATTGATGCTTGTTGGGTGGTTTTGGCTTGGATGATAACAATTATTCTTACTTGGATGACCCCTATGGAAGACATTCTTTATGTGAAGAATTTGTATAAACCTATTTAAAATGAAACCATCCCAATGGGTGTAATTACTAATGATTGCAAAATATTGAATCGGAAGGCCATGGGCGCCATTAGACAATTCGTTGACATGGATGTGCTTCAACATATTGCTACAAAGTAAAATGCTTTAAATGTTAGAAGAAGCTTGAGGATATGAACCACTGAAAAATACCACAAGTAAAGCCTCTTTAATGAGGAAACTTGTCAAGTTACAAAGATGGCGTGAGTATGGTAGTACATTTAAGTCACTTTTAAAGTTTGATTAACCAATTATCTCCAATGAGTACGTCAGTTGATTATGAGTTGTAGGCTTTGTTGCTAAGCTCTCTACCGGAAAGTTGGATAATCTTGCTGCGTCGCTTAACAATTTTATAGGAAAATTAACCATAAATATTATTAAAGCCGTCTTACTGAACGGGGAGACAAAAAGAAAAGACTAGGTTTCTCCAACCAGTCAGAGGCCAATACTCATGATTCCAATACACACATAAACAAGAAATCAATCAGAGGCCAATACTCATGATTCCAATACACACATAAACAAGAACAATAATTCCTCCAAAAACAGAGACGAGTCTGGGGAGATCAAAATCAAACTCTAGAGGCAAGATTGTAAGTCGTTACTACGACAAGCCACGTCAAATTTAGAAATTTTGCAAACATTAAAAATGAAGGGAGACAAATCCTTGGACAGAAGGAAAGAATGACACTTCTGGGCAACAGTCATCACATTTGCAACTAGTGATGTTGACTTACTAGTGATGATGACTTGTTCTTTATTGGTATCAAAGTTGTTTGAATCTTACGTGTAATGACTCAACCTGGTTGATTGATTTGGGTGCTTCATTCAACTCACTTCATGCCAATAGTACTTCTTTTCCTACACTAGTGGTGACTTTTCGAGTGATGACGGGAAATAATGGGTCATCCAAAATTATTGGCATGGGTACTGTGCAACTTGAGACTTACGCTGGTTACAAATTGATGCTTAGAGCACAAAGATACGTTCCTGATATTAGGATGAATATACTGGTTGGTATGCTCGACAATAAAGGGTTCTCTAGTCAATTTTCTGAAGAAAAATGGAAACTCTCCAAGGAAAATTTATAATGGCTCAAGCTCGAAAAAATGAGATCCTTTTATGTGATGCAAGCAAAAGTGTGCTGAGGAGATGACAACATAGTTGATGGTACATCCACGCTCAGGCTCCAGCTCCACCAACACTAGAAGCTTTGCCACATGAGTGAAATGGGCATGCAAATTCTCACCAAGAACTTCCTCCTTGATATTATAGGTATGGACTTGAAATCCTATGCTGATTGTTTAGTTGGAAACAACACAAGGTTGCATTTTACACACGTTCACCTCATGAGAAAAAGAAATACACTTAATATTTTTCATACTAAAGTGTGCTCAACGATTGTTAGATCTCATAGTCATGCACAATATTTGTTACTTTTATTGATGATTGGCCTCCAAAAGTGCAGCCTTTTGCGTTAAAAATTGAAGACAAGGTGCTCCAAGCACTCTAGCAAAGGGTTTGCTCAAAGCCCAAGTGTGAAATCGGATAATAGTGGCAAGATAGTTTCAAGTATAGGGGGACTCCAAGGCTCAAGGCATCAAGTTGGAGAAGCCACTTCCAAAGACACCCCAATTGAAAAGGGTTACGGGGAGAAAGAACCGAACAAGCAAAGAAAGAATAAAATATATGCTATCTCATGCTCGCCAAAGTCCTTTTATGCGAATGTAGAGTAATTGCTAGCATTCATGCTAAACATACCGGGCACGCCAAGTTTATCATCCATTTTTTAGCAACAAAAGAATCAAATACCATGCACCAAGGCTATAACACCACTTTGTTGGGGAAGCACACAATTATACACAAATGCAAACTTGAAATTGACAAACAAACTTCTCAGTGAACCAAAATAACAATATGATCTTGCCTCTAATAGAGGACGATGACCAAATTTATTTAGGCCTAAGTTTATTTACCCACATTTTTATGTGGATGTCTTGTGTGTTTTCTAGTGGGTTTTAACTTGTGTAAATGGACCACTTCGTTCTCTACTGTTTGGCTTCTCCAAGAAATTTCTTTGATTGGTAAAAGGGGTTCAAAATACCCCTTTCTTGCTGTCAGGAAGACGCTAGGGGAGGGAGAGAAAGAGTAGAGGCAAAGGTAAGAGGAAAAATTGCACCGTGGCCACTCTGGCTCCGATCGTCGTCTATATTATCTCTTATCAACTTTAAATTTTAGTTTGTTGCTCCTAACACTCTCCTCTTAAAATTCAATGGTCGGATCATCGTTTTGACCAACCAAACATAAATAATCTCTCTTCAGCCACATACCTACGAATTTGTATTTTATCACTTTTGAGTGAGGAATTTGGAGACTTGCTGTGTCGAGGGGTTCCTTTCGTGATTGTACTACCTCTAGATTGATCTAAAAAACATTTGTTGTACCCACTTGATTTCTTGTTGATTAGTTGAGATTTTGATATCTTTTGTGAAGGTTTTTCCCCAAATAAGGGGCTTTCACATAAAATCTTTATGACTCCTTTGATATTCTTTGTGAAGTGTAGTCGATCATTGTTGCTGCCTACTGTTATTTTAGTTCACTTCCAAGTTTGTTTGTCAATTCCTATTTTGCAACACTAATTTCTTAGCTTCTGTTTTTATATTTTTGCGTGCTTCCTCAACACCGCCTATTGTGGTGCAAGATGAAGTAGATCAAATACTTATGTCTAATTTGAGCAAGATGTTCGTTCTATCCTGAGCTAGATAAGGTCTAGCCAGCAAACAATGATTGGTACTCTACTTAACATAAATAGGTCCATTAATTAACTCAGAACTTATGGATCCAAATAGGGTAAAGTTAGTGGTCTGTTTTGAGGATTTGCCTACCGCACATGATGATAGTGGAGGTCTTGGACAACAAAGAATGTCATAGAATCATGCCCAACAGAAGAATGATGATGTGAAATGGCTATGTCAGAAATAGGCCTCAGACTTGGAATGCTACCGCAGCACAGAGCATAAAGCTAAGAAGCACCTTAACTCTTTTGCAAGACATAAAATTCAAACTGTTCTATCTTTAGAAGTACTTTCCTCAGCATGCAAAAAAAAAAATAACACAATAGTACAGCCATCTTTTTTTTTTTTTTTTTTTGTTTTGAGAAGGGGGGTTCTTTCATCTTCCCGCTAGTCGAAGAGCAGGTAACTATTGACAGGTAGGGGCTAGAAGGCGAAGAGCTCTCCCAAGTCCCAGCTCAAGTTCCCCCATTCATAAGATTCAAAGTCAAGAACATGTTTAAAGGGAACGAGTACCAAACCTAAGAAGACAAAATCTTCCAATATGCTTGCATGGGACATGTATTTACTAAAGCAGATCACCTTAAGAATGAAAATCTACTAAAGAGACCTTTGGATGCATCTAAGACGGCATCCCTCAACTAAAGAATAACAGGTATAAACATAATGGCAAAACCTGTGGTTACATATCTGCTGCACACCATTATGTCATTTAGTAGAATGTAATACAATGACAATGTAAATTAATGCAATTAATCTTGTAATGCAATCATAATCACATAGTTTGTGGTGATTAGGGAAACTATATCATACATGTGGGAGCATGTGCTCTCAAGTGCCACATGTATATATTGTTCCCATTTGTATATGACATGCTCCCAGGTGCCACATGTATTACATATATTGATATGTTCGCTTTTACAAGGCTTGTGGAAGTATGTGCCCCAAAGAGTATGATGTCAACTTTGTGGTAATCATGATTTTAAGGTAATTGCTTGGCTTTCATACAACTAAACATGGTAATGGGAAAGCCATAACAAATTTGTTTCCGTTCTAGGGTTGATCACATCCAAGCAAACATTAAGCTAGGTGTAGAACAATGGGAATTGATAATTCTTATGCTATAGTGAGAATTTGTGTGAATACAGTTTGGTTTTGAACTCTGGGTAGAAGCCAAAAATTTTCTGTCCACTTTCAGAGCCACACCAAAAACCTGCCCCATTTCCAAAATATTTAGTGCTTGTTGATACTAACTCAGAAAAACAATGACTACGCGATGACTCCAAAGACCACACTTTCAAAGACAAGTCCACTGTTGGATCCTTCTTTCCCACCTTTCATTAAAGTCAAAAAGACCAAGACTTCAAAAAACAACAGCATCAACAGCCCAACACCATCAAATAGATCACAACAATTTGGATATAAAAAGTCTTTCAATAAAGAATAATGCAAATGTCTACCATCAGAACTATCAGCACAAGGCAGAAAACAGAAAATTAAGACAACGTTACACTTCACAAGATATAAATACCATCAGAGTTCACTGTCCGCCTCATTCTTCAATATTAGCTTTAAGTAGTAACCAAATAAGGAAAGGAAGAAAAAGGGAACATCCAATTATTATTTTTAAATGCTCTAGGAATAGAAAAGGTAGATTAGATACATAGGTCACCGTTTTACCCACTTTATTAAAAGGACAATATGTTTAACCTATAAAACAGTGTCAATGTCTTCCTTTCAGATCCTACTGGAGAACAGAGATGCAAGTTAGATGTTATGGTTCACTAACACAGAAGGATATTTGTCCTTAGAATTCCAACTACTACAACAACCAAGAAGGCAAGATAGAGAGGAGTGTAGAAAGACAGTGGTACCATCTATATGAACTTACAGCGCAAATAAAGATTTATTGCATGGCTTAAGAACCCACTCCCAGGGACGCCATTCAAGAGAGATGTGATCGGGATAAAGGACATTGAAATTACATCTGGCTCCAATTGTACAGTCTGTAACCATTCATGATGGGAAAGATATTTGTTATCACTCCCGCCTCTCCTCTTACAGTTGCTAATAATGTCCTGCAATAGATTAATGCATAACTCATCAAACTTTTAAGTAATTCATCAAGATCAACTATAAAGCTTTCCAGCCCAAACACTCAGAAACATCAAATATTGAAATACCTCCTTGTATGAATATGAACAAGAAGGGCTCATATCTGCAAATCTCAGCTGCTGCCCTCGGGCATCAAACTGCATAGAAAGAGCAACTAATAAGATAAATGTTAACATATTATACAGATAAAACAATGCATACTTTTGAATTGCTGAGAAGATTTAGATTTCCATCACATAATATCACTAAGGGACCGACCCCACCCCAAAAAAACAGGGGGATCTACTGTCGTGTGGCTGTACACCACTGCAGAAAAGACATAACTAGCCAATAATGTTAACTTCTTGGTATGTAATGTTACAATAGATTCAACCTATGCTGCTCATACTCAAATACAAATGTTCAACATGAGTGTGCCCAAGGGTAGCTCGGCCATTTTTCTGCATGTTTCACCTCAGAGTAACCTCTGAGTATCCACACTAGTATTAAATTGTTGGGCCTAACTAGGCCCAAAGAGTTAGATAGATAGTGAGAGTCACATATGAGTTAATCCCAACTTTAACCCAAAAGCCTAAGCTAATGGGTATTAGGTCCATATATAAGCTCCTCACTCCATCTTTCCAAGGTCGACGTGGGACGTTAACTCATATGTGGAATTTACCAACAATCTCCCGACATGTGAGTTCGTCAACTCCCCATTGTGCGGATCCCTGTGTGAGAGAATGACCATCAAATGCGGCTAGGCTAGCATCTTGACAGTCAGGGCCTTTTTTATCCATCTAATTGAAGCACATCACTTTGTTTGGCAAGGTTCAACATTCCCACTATGTGGCAAACTATCTCCTCGGTTTACTGTTCTCTTTGTGAGCTTATAGAACAACTTCCAGTGACTCTAATGCCACTTTGTTGAGGAAACACATAAATATACAAATGTTAATGAAATCTAGACAAGTCCCCTCTAGTGTTATACAGTAGGCAATCAACCAAATACAAGATAAAAAACAGGGCACCATCAAAAAGTAAATAATCGACCACAACGATATACATGTTTTTTCTCTAGATTAAATTAGAGGCATTACAATTACCAAGAGGAGCTCTTAGCACAATAATCTCCAAAGTCTAAAATACTCTCTCGAGAGTGGCAAAACAAAATTCAAAGCAAGGTTCATACACAGTTTACTAACATCAAGAGGCCAAAACAACAATTAGACTATTGGATTTGAAGAGGAGAATGTGAGGAACAACATACTAAAATTTCGAAATGATCACAGGTTATTCGATCATTAATCGGAGCCGGAGAAGATGGAGTATCACCTTTTCTCTAACACTCTGCCTCTGTGCTCTCTAGACCATTTCTTTTTGCTGTAAGCGTTGTAAGAACTTATGGAGCTATAAGGTACTTATAAGATAGTTGTAAGGTCTTTGTAAGAAGCTATAATTGGGTTGTAAACAGCTATAAGAGCAGTAAACTTAACTTGCTTATAGAAAAAAGACCAGACCTGTCCCAATTTTTCAAAAACCAACTCAAAACATACCATCCACATAATAATGTGGCTAAAACTGTTCCAAATAATTAATTTGGTCCATGTAGGAGGGAAATACTTCCAGAGTATGTTTATGCTTTGGACCTGGACAACCTTGGTTATATGGCTACACGGATGATATATGATTCTAGGATATGTGATTCTAGCAAGTGTACAACTTGGTCTCTAATTACAGAAGTGTCTTGTTTTCCCATCGAGGCCAAGTATATTTTAGCTGTAAAGTCATCATGAAGAGCTTGGTTAAAACCAAAAATACACTTTGTGTTAGTCAAATTACCATTCACTTTGCCAAGATACCGCATACCATTCTCGAACCAAACACATTTGAAGAAGATATCATCAAGAAGTGGTGGAATAAAAATCATCGCGAATTGAGAAAGTTTAAGACGATTAAATGGATTACATATATTGACTACAATCTTACCCAAGAGCAAGTTTATCGCATGTCTCTTTAAAGTAAGAGCTTGGTTCAACCCCTATGTAGGACTGGCAGGGGAGATTTCTTGGGTATTTTCCTCGTATGTAGAGGAAGACGACTAATTTAATTATTTGGGCAAGTTATTTTTATCCACATTATTATGTGGATGGGTTATGTTTTTCATGGGTTTAACTGATGTAAAAAGCCCACATTTTCTCTTAAGCTTGCTTCTCAGAGAAGCTTCTTTAGGGGGCCAAATGGGGTTCAAAAACGCCCTCTAATCCGCAAGGACACAGCAACATAGGCTGAAACATTGGGCAGAGAGAGAGAGAGAGAGAAAGAGAGGGTTAGAGAAAGTGGCGCCTTCTACGGCTCCATCAACGACCAAACGACTTCGATCATCGCCAAATTTGACCATGCTGTTCTTGGCACTCTCCTCTATAAATCAAATAGTTTGATTGCTGTTTTACCTCCCAATATTGGTAAACTTTGCAAAAAGACCCTCCAGTTACAAAGCTGTTGTTTTGAAATTTTTGAGTGAGTATTTTGCAAACTTCTCGTGTCATGGGCTTCCTCCCATCATGATTATAATACCACTTGTTTGATCTAAAGAAGAAAACTTGTCACACCCACTTCATTGTTGGTGATTACTAGAAGGTTTCGAAACTGATTGAGGCACATTACTTCGCTTAGCGAGGTTCAACATACATCCCACCATGGGGTGAACCATCTATCCCGATATACTGTTCTCCTCACGGGCTTATAAAGACGTGCTTCCACCCTGCTTCAATCCTACCTGTTGAGTGTAACTGGGTCGTACCCGAGGAGTTGGATAGTGCGAGTCATATGAGTTGTATACAACTCTTACCCAAAACTTAAGCTAATAGGTCTTCGGTCCAACTCATATATACACTCCTCACTTTATCTTCCTAACTAACATTTACAATGTCCCAACACAAATATCTGACACAAGTAAAGAAGATAAATGAAGAGTCCAATAACAAAGAATGCAGCACATAGAATAAACATTGTCAATTTTGCATCCTGAGGGCTTTTTTGCGCCCGGCTTTATGTGAGGTATTTTTCTAGTCCACTATAATCCAGACTCAAAAATATTTGCACAACGTGAATTTTGCATCGTCGTCTACTGTGCACAAGAATATACGACGACTCCCAGTGTGGGTTCGCTTTCACGGGTCTAGGCA
Source organism: Talinum fruticosum (assembly GCA_021018815.1). Classification (NCBI taxonomy): domain Eukaryota; kingdom Viridiplantae; phylum Streptophyta; class Magnoliopsida; order Caryophyllales; family Talinaceae; genus Talinum; species Talinum fruticosum. The sequence goes on along the minus strand of JAITYX010000006.1, from coordinate 3,035,562 downwards.
GATCCACATGTAATAACCTTATTCTTACCAACACCCTTCAAGCAAACGTTCCAAAAGACCCACAAAAACTCATTTCTGAAAAAAGAAAAACCATTGTTGTCGAGAAAGTGCACTAGAATATAAAAATAATAATGACAATACTAATATTAATATCAAGTAGCAAAATTGTCTGCATCACTATTAACATAAATGTCTATTCCAAATCTTATTAGGAAAAACCACATGATCTTCAGATTTTTATTTTCTTTTGGGAGGAGGGGAGGAGGTTCACCATTAAAACTTCCAGTAATAGAAAGAGTGAGAGGGACCTTATCATTCGGATACATATTGTCAGAGTTCATATCATACTGCCCATTCGTGTCGAGAAACCTCTTGTCAGCCATCTCCTTCAATTTTTTCTGCACTTCAGCTGGTTGAAGTGGTGACAAATGTTGCTGCTTTACATATATGACATCTTTTCCGCCCATCTTTATACCGACAATAATGTGGCTTCCAAACTTTTCAATAAACCTGGAAACATACCAAGAAATAGATGAGCTCAAAAACTGATAACAGTGCATCATGGAGTTGTGGGCCTCATCATGCACGAAAATTAGGCAACTTGGAATGATATTCATAAGGGTTGTAACTTGTAACCAATGACCAGCACTTGAGCAGGCAGTGAGTTAGCAATCACAACTGGAAATAAATTTAAGCAACAAAGACTGAAGGCTTAACATGCCAACTTAGCTTAATTTAGCATAATGACTTTGATACCATGACCAAGCAAACCAGCCAAGTCAGACCATAAAAGCAGAACCAAGCTTGTAAGGCATAATTCACTAAGGAAAAGGAACATATACAAATAACATTAAGTAAGAAACGACAGCAGCACACAGGATTGAGAAGCTTATCATTGTTGAAGTTCTACATTTAAGAGGTTCAAGATCAAAAACATAGATAATATCCTTAGTTAAGTGCACTTCAACCATCCACCAAGATAAATGCAATATATTTGACAAACATTTAATATATATAGTTCTACCTCCTCCTCAGAACAAGGTGTCAACCTCCATATATCCGTCTCCAGTACTACATTATCCGAGGTCCTTCGAAATCCTCCTCCCTCTTCTTCTCAGCATTCCATCCTAATTTTCTCCCCTTCGCAAGCTAACATGGGCAAGCTAACAGTTTTCATTGTCAAGCGTTTCTATTTGAAGCTCGTCTCTTTTACCTTATTGACCTATTTAATCGCTTTCAAAAGATCGTTTCCCGAAGGAGCTTACTTGGAAATCTTTGGCTTCTTTTAAAATTTTTAATTTTTTCCCCGGGAGGGGGAGGACATCCCTTGGGAGCTGTTTTACTTGCGATAATTTACAAAAGAGGGGTAGGAGCTAGGTGAATAGGCGCTTTATAGTTTATATGCAAAGGTGGTGTGTGCATGGGGGCGTGGGTGTGTGAGAGACTACACTCCCAATAATAATCCCGACTTTGCAATCATCATCCTTTGTACATGAATCTCCTTAATCAACCACTAATTTAAGTCATTCATCAAGGTTGTTCTAACAACAATACAGTAAACTCCACAATTTAATCCTACGAAAATCTTCTTATCACACAACGTTCTAGATATATTCATCCATTTTTACCATCCCACCCTTACACGATGAACAATGTCCTTATACACATCCCCTTCAAGTATAAATGATCAAGACCAAATATCTAAATACTAAATATTGACTTCTTTTACTGTCCCTCGTCCCCTTTACAAAGCTGACATCTTAAGTAATTGATCTTTGACCTGTTCAACCTAAAACCATTAACCACTAGGCTTTAGCACTGCTTTAACTTGTTAACCCCTCTAGTCACGTCGATTAGAACAATATCAAAGGAAAGAAGCATGCACCACACTAAGCTCATCCATAACTACTTTAAAAAGAAAAGGGCTTAAAGCCGATTGTAGGTGCGGGCCAATACCAAGAGGAAAGTCGTATGTGTCCCTTCCTCGGGTCCTTACACTCATCATCACTCCCTCGTACATATCTTCAGTAACTAAGATACCCTATTGTATGCTAGTAAGTTGGGGTTCTAATAGGAAATCCCGAAATCTCACTCATAAAAATCCCGAGGAAAGGACTAAAACTCTCTTGAAGCCCCGTGTGCTCCTAAATTGAGCAAGAATATAAGACAACATTTTGAAGGTGCACACAACTAACAACCCACTATCCACCTTCCCTTGAACAATCAGTAATTTCAAGTACCTTACTCTTAGAAGTACAGGTCAATATACTAACAAAGTACAACATCCTTGGGTTTTCAATGATGTCTCGACTACGCTTAAAAGTGAACCATCATACCATAGTAATGAGGAAATTCCCCACTCAGAACGGCTGGCCTTCTAATGCTAACAAACTTAAAATCAACTCAGGTATCCTACGTTCTATGAAAATGAAAAAGAGTTATCAAAGGAACACTAATGACGACCAGCTAGAAAATAGTACAATGGTGATCGACAATGGCGGAAACTTGTTGGCCTAATGGCAAAAGCATGGTAGAGAAGCATGGATAACAACTGCTGAAATTTCAGGAAATGAATCTCCAACAATGCCAATGCCAAGCCCAAAAGCAATTTAAGTCACTGGTTGATGGGTGAGAGTGCAACCAAATAGATGTAACCTCTTCATCCCAAGTGACTTTTGAACATTTTCATGCAGAGTCAATGAACCAAAAACGTTAGCAGAGAATTCATTCAATAGTATATCAACAAAGTTGGACTACTGAAACACAATTGGGTAAATTGGATCTAATAACTAAAGAGGATAATCACTTGAAAGATAGCAAAACAAAATAGACAGTCACAATAGATTGAAGTATGCCTAAAACTTTAAAATGTCTCCCAATATAAAGGATGGAAAAAATTGTCAGATTCAAACAGTTACAACTTAAAAGCCTTTGACATTTTAAAACTGAAATCTAGGATCCTTTTCTCTCAGCAATACAGCTGATGAGAGCTATAATCTCATTAATAATGTATCAGTTGTAAAACTCTCATCTCTTTTTTGGCATGCGTACGAAAAAGAAACGATGAAAGGGAAAATTTTATAAATCACCTGGCCAATGCAGCAGGCTCCCATGACGAGGGGACAGCTTGTTTAACATGGTCACGCAATACTAATTGACTTTTTTCTAAAGCAACTGTATATAGGGTTATGAACACCCCATCAAAAGCCAATGTTTTTGTGTTCGCTGCATCCTTTCGCCAACAGCCGGAAAATTCGAACATGGCGTTGAAAAGGCCAGAAGGTATTTTACCAGTTAATGATTTATCTTGGTTAAATTGTTCAGACATCTGCATAGAACAACACAAAAACATAAGAAATTTAAACTTCAAGACAAGGAATTCAGCAATTGTGCACAACAAACATTCATGAGCAATAATTAGAAAGAAGAATCAGAGAGAGAGGGAGAGAGAGGGAGAGAGAGAGATGACACTTAGATCCCATATCTCATTCAAAACTTTCAAAGGAATCAATTAACACAATCCAACAATACAGAGGCTTTTCCCATGGACCTTTGCACTTTAAAGCCATTGACAGGCTACTACATCACAGCAAGATAGATAGAGAACAATTAATTATAATCATCTGTAATCATAATCAACAAAATTCATTGACTGGCTACTACATCACAGCAGGATAGATAGAGAATAATTTATTTGAGTCATCCGTAAATAAGGCCTTGTTTCATTTAACTTTACCTTACAGCCTCTTTACTACTCCTTATAACTAACTTTACAACTATCTTACAGCTCCTGACAGCTTAGCTTTGAGCTCCTTATAAATAACTTTACAACTATCTTACAACTCCTTACAGTTGAGCTCCTTGTTAGAATGTAAAATCTGCAGAAAAAAAGATATTCAATGATGAAAATATACCATTCTTAATCTGTTTGTTAATAATCAAGATAGGGACAGCTTTGGTTGGATTCTTGGCAGGAAAAATACTTCAGTACAGCTTGAATGTTTGAAGGTACACCATCAAAGGAGTACTAAAGATCTACATTTCTTACGGGTCCAGATATGGTTCTTCAATTTATTCCACATATAATAGCTGACGTAATCCTGCTCCCCTAAGAGACATTCTCCCTTCTCTTTTTACTATTGGGGTGGACAATCATGCTTCCATTTCAAATCTCTGATTACCTACAGCAGAATTCTGGATCTTAACTTCCATCTCCTATTCTTCCATGTAATGCCTTCATCGGTCTTTATTACCTCATTATTTCTTTTAGCAAGTAGAGGTCACTTCTTCTGCTAGACCTTTAGAATTAAATATCAAACACTACTTTAGAAGCCTTTGCCCATTTTTCGTCCTCCAATTCTTCCAAATTCAGATGGATAGTCATCAGAAACTTTCAGAAACACAAGAACTGTCTTCAATTATTTGCATTCATAGAACGCAAATGCTATGAGTAATTTGTGCTAATTCAAATCAAAACAGAGCCCACTCCACAACTAATAGTATATAATGAACAACAAAAACACAAGTAATTAAATAAATACTTTGTCATTAACAAGTGTATGCTAAACATGTCGTTTCCAAATTCAAAGAAAAATCAAATGTCAATGTGTCAGTGTCATATCATTCCTGTGTCATATTGGCAGTTGTACTTCTAGCGACAGCCTTAACATTTTTTTTTTTTTTGAAAGCACAAGACCAAAAATCGACTTTCTACGTTGCAAAAGAAGCAGCTTCATGAATGCAACATAGGCAGCGCATGTTTACAAGTCATAAATCAGCTGGTGGTTCATTCTCAGTTACAGCTTTATATGAGCTTAATTTACAATCGCAAGGGTGTCAATTAATATGTCAACTATGATACACTATTTTGCCTTGTGATGGCTTCTTTAACAGAAAAGTAAACACAAGGCCGATATCATTATTCCTCATGTTTCCCCATGAGAAACAGAAAAGCCTTTGATAGATGAAACACTTTTTCATATTATCAAAGATGACGTTATTATGACTTCTTTGCATTTTAGAGATCATGAGTACTTCATAATCTCATATCTCCATTAGAAGTTGATTAATGAACATTCATTTTCTTCTGTATTGTAAATAGCATCTTTTGCCATATGGCTGCTTCACATCCTTCCCTAAGGTTTTTCTTACAAGTAATTTTTTTTGTACGAAACCCCCACCACAAGGATCAAAGATGATTTTATCAAAGTGTTGTATTTTGGGATCATCGGACTTAATATCTTTGTTAGAAGTAATCGAGTTCAATTAATAGTCTATTAGCATCCTTTGTGAGAACTAGGAAAAGGATGGTTGTTTTACATCCTCTCCTTTTTTACAAATAAAGTTCTTGTACCAAACCCCCCCAAAAACCAGGTCTAAAAAGAGTTGTTTCAGATAATGTTTCCAAATATTATGTTGAAGATTGAAGATTGAAAAGGTAGCTTATTAAATAGATAAGATTTCTATGATCTAGGTAACTTTACGGTATTCATAATTTCCTTCGAAAATAAGTCAAATTCCCCCAAAGATGAAATACTCTCTCATAATACGGAAGCTCGCGTGATTGTTTGGAGTATTTGGAGAGAGAAAATAGAAGAGCATTTGAGGGTGTCAAAAATACTCTTCAGTGCTTACAAGATGACTTCATCAAGACTCTTTTATTTTTTGGGAATAATGGGAAGTTTTGCCCCTCATTTGAGGTGGCCAATTTTGTGGATAGTTTGTGTTTTGGTCGTGCATAGTCTTTTGTAGGATGCTAACTCGTAATCACTTCTTTTATTCATTATATATTAATATATATCTTTTTCCTTATCCAAAAAAATAAATAACAATAATATGGAAGCTCGGGTTGCTTCCGAGTGTTGCAACTTGTACGGCATTCAGCATCAAAGTACAAGGATTATCTCCCTTAGCCAAATGAATCCATTTATGGTGGACAAGAGTCCATCATCGACGGATGCTCCTAGCACTATTCTTCCCATTAGTCCTCTTCTTACTTATTTATACCATACCTTCTCAAGTTCCCATTACCCTCTTGGGCCAAAAGCCTTCTCATAGCACAACATTTTTTCTTTTTGAGTAATCAAAAGTTGTATTAAAAAAGACATTGAGGGTTGTAATGCCTTTCAATCCCCAATTTTCCCTACTGTGAGTGGGTGACTTTATAGATAGAGACAGGGTGGAGTGGCGAAAAGATATGGTAGACCGGGTTCTCCTACCGATCGATGTTGAGCTAGTGATGAGAATCCCATTGAGTTGGTCCCGGCCGGCGGACAAAATTATCTAGCATTATTCCTCTAACGGGGATCTTTCGGTCACAAGTATGTATCACTATCCCAGGCCAAGAAGAGCAAAGAGGCAGCCCAAGCAACCCAATGTAGTGCAACCGATAATAGAGGTGAGTGGAAGTTCCTCTAGAGTGCGGTAATCCCACCCCGGATAAAAATATTTGCTTGGAGATGTTGTGCGAGTGCGAGTGTGCAAGAAGGCTAGCTAGGCTATCCAAAATTTCATTGAAGGACGGCTAGCTAGGAGTGTCCAAAATTTCTCAATGAAGTGTAGTGTCTATGGAGTCGTGGAGGAATCTAATGTCCATGCTATTTTTTTGTGCCCTCTAGTAGTGTGCAAGACGGCTAGCTAGGCTATCCAAAATTTCATTGAAGGACGGCCAGCTAGGAGTGTCCAAAATTTCTCAATGAAGTGCGAGTGTCTATGGAGTCGTGGAGGAATCTAATGTCCATGCTATTTTTTTGTGCCCTCTAGTTGCATGTACCGGGAAGTTACACCTTTTTCTTCCCTTATCTATGACTTAACTCCTCATACACTTTGGGATGTCTTTTTTCATGCCAAAAGTAAGCTGGTTTTGAGGGGTGGGGGATTTTATAGCGGTGGCGTGGTGTGTGTGGACTACCCGAAATAGGTACCTATTTGAAGATGGTTTTTCCATCAATACCCGGCTTGAAGGGATACAATCAAGATGGTCGGGGACTATAAAAGCTATGTGGTTAGCGAGGGTATTCGGGTGCAACGAGTACCGTCTATGTGGAACCGTCCGGAGCCAAGTTGTTGGAAGATCAACTTTGATGGGGCAAAGCTTGGAGAGTGGGGGCATGGTTGGGGATGGTGGCTAGGGACTTGAAGGGGACATTGGGGTGGTTGCGGTTCAAGGGGTTCATTAGCCCGAAATTGAAGAAGCTAGGGCTTGTCGTTTCACCATTCAAGTAGCGTTGGAATAGGGTTTGCGGAATGTCATACTCAAAGGGGACTGCCAATCTTTGATATCCAAACTAAAGAGGAAGCGAAGGGGTTGATTTAGACATCAGTCTTCGTATTGATATATTAGTATGCTTAGTAGTCATTTTGATTTCGTTGCTTTTTCCTTTGTAAAACGGGAGGGGAACAAAGTTGCCTATTCTATTGCTCATCTTCAACCCTATGTCTCGGGATCCCCGAGTTTGGCTTGAGGATAGTCCAGATTGTATCTTCGATCCGGCTCTTGATGATCTTTGTCATATATTGGTTCAAGATGAATAAAATCCCCTATTGGTTATCAAAAAAAAAAAAAAAAAAAAGACATTGAGCGGATGTCAGCCATGTACAAAAGGACTAATTACAAACATATCAAGCCCTCAAGCTCTCAAGCATAACATTATCTACAAATTCCAAAAAGGTCAAATTTGTAACACCTTTAAGCACTTGACTCCAACTATGCTAAATAGAGCTTGAGATCTTCATAAGACATTTACTTATCCTCAAAAATCCATTGGCTCCTTTCCTTCCAAGTAGTCCACTTGTCTATCCAAAGGGATCATCTTCCCAAATCCTAAAACTAATTCTTCTTTATCCTTCTTCTCCGAGCCACCAACACATCTTCGGCCATGAACAGTTGAGCCCAATTAATGCCCATTGACGATAGAACCAAATGCTAAAGCATGCCCAACAATTGTATTTATGAGAGTCAAAAACATGACCCACTACCTTAGTTTAGAAAAGCGCGCCTTACAAAAGCCCGAAGCCCATCCCTTGTGCCTTGCGGGGGTTAAACCTAGACCCTCCAAACAGCCCTATGAGGCGCACGGCTAATGCACCGGTCAACGCCCAATTATGCCTAGTGTGCCTCGTGAGCACGTGGGTTAGTTGCCCCTTTTTCAATCTGTGCTATTTATTTTTCTTTTTGTACTTGCTTTTGGATGAAAATCGTAGTGAATTTATTGTGTTATCACAATCTAAGATTCTTTGTGGTATTTTTCGTAGTTACAACGATATGTGATTACTTAATTGATGTCATCATCTAGCATATTCGACCAAAAATATTGCTTGGTAATGATTTTCAAGCATATTTTAGTAAGTTCAGCTTGTTCCAAAAGCATGTGCCTTTGCCTCGAAGCCTGGCCCCGGCCCCAAGACCCTTTGCGCTTTTGTGCGCCTTAAGCTTTTAAAACTAAGCCCACAACTGTACACCACTCTTTCTTCACTGTTTTTTGTTCCACTAAATACAAACCAATCTGCCACCACTCTTTCTTCGATGTTTTTTTCCCTTTAGGATGGGGGTTTATTTCTTTGCTGTAACTGAAATGACAAGACTGACCAAAGTTGGTGACCACCAGGCACCAGCAAGTGCCACGAAACAACAGTTAGGCAAGCACATGATTTTGTCATTGCAAGAAGCTGCAAAAAATGCTGCATCGCATGAATTGACCAATTTTGAGACGTTCCAACTCTCATCGATTTTCAGCATTTTTGTAATTTCCAAGTTCCAACTTACAAATATTAACTTGGATACTTCATCCTCATTTACGACGAGAATTCTAAATACTTTTTGGGTGGGAGAGGGTGGAACGGAATCCACTAATGTGAAATATTACAGTATCAACGATACATTTTGCTTTAGTTCACCATGACATAAAGTTGAAATCTTTTCCAAATAAAGACTATTCTAACTGCCTTTAAATTAGATAAGACCAAAGTCCAATAAACAGATTATGTTATATTTCTAAGGCCGAAACTGAAATAGGATAGTTAACAATACTCTAGTACACAAAAACAGCATGCATCATATCAACGATGTTATAACATTGAGACACTACTGTCACGATAATGCAGAAGTTAACACTGCAAGCGTAACAGTTAAGCTCCATTTTCGGGGAACAGGCTTGACATGGATTAATTCAATAAAATTTGAACTTATGTATTGACTGACTCGTGGAGCCAGCAAATAATTAATTCCCTGGACACAATCTTAGCTTAAAAGTGAGCGAGCCAAAAGGCTTGACTTGGGTTAATTAAGCAAAATTTGAACTTATTTATCGACTGACTTGCCGACCCAGCAAGAAATTAAATCCTTGGACGCAATCATTTAAACAACATTTCAGTATGGGGTCAGGTGCCTAGGCACAAGAAAGCCCCGGCACACACCCTTGTGCTTAGTATGGGGTCAGGTGGCACCCTTGTGCTTTTGGAATTTTCATCGAAGGACAAAGCGGGGTACAGGTTGTACCCACGTTTTGCTTGTTTTACAAAACATAACTTTACTTACCTCGAGAAATGTGCCTGACTTTTTTTCCCAAGTAGAGACCCACACCGGCAACACTAGTGTGAAGGAAGGAACCCTAGACTCTCGTTGAACCGTGCTCCGGCTTCTTCCTTCATCCTCCTCCGCTCCTCCCTTCCGACGACAGACTGTGGTGTTTTCCAAGCACCAAAGTTAAGCCCCTAAAGCACAGGTATGCTCCTCGTTCTTCCTTCTTTTATTTCCTTTTTCCTTTTCCTTCTTCTTTTTTCCTCTTCCTTCTTCCTTCTTCCCGGTCTTCCTTCTTTCTCCTCCTGGTTTTCGTTCTTCCTCCTCTTTTGGCTTCTTCTTTCTTCCTCGTTCTTATCCTTTTTCAGTCTCATCTTTTCTTCGTTTTTCCGCTTTCGTTTTTCTATATTTTCTCGTTCTCCTTCTCCTTCTTTTCTTCCTCTCCATCTTAGAGCCTCGTGTTTCTAATTACCTAAGCTATCTCGGAGAGCTCTGTCTTTTTTTTTCATTTTTTAACTAAAAGATAAGTTGATAAGTATAAAGTTCCCTTTTAACCAATTTGTACTAATCGTGCTAATCTATGCTCCTCATTCTTCCTTCTTCTATTTCCTTTTTCTTTTCCTTCTTCTTTTTCCTCTTCCTTCTTCCCTCGTTTTCCTTCTTCCTCATCTCGGTTTTTGTTCTTCCTCCTCTTTTAGCTTCTTCCTTCTTCCTCGTTCTTATCCTTTTTCAGTCTAATCTTTTCTTCATTTTTCCGGCTTTCGTTTTTCCGTATTTTCCGGTTTTCCTTCGTCCTTCTTTTCTTCCTCTCCATCTTAGAGCCTATGTTTCTAATTAGCTAAGCTATCTCAAAGAGCAAGTGTTTTTTTTTTTTTTTTATTGTTTAACTAAAGGATAAGTTGATCAGTATAAAGTTCCCTTTTAACCAATTTCTACTAATCGTGCTAATTTAAATTAGCTATCTATGACTCGTGCTAATTGTTCCTTGTTTCTATTGTGATAAGTGTAGTGAATTGTGCTTCAAATGGAGGGTGCATCCGCTACTCCTATGGGTTAGGGTTTGGGTTCGGCCTCCTCCACTAGAGATTTAGACCCCGGAAGAAAGTATAGCACACAAGATGAAAGCAATAAAGTAATTTATTTTGCAATTTTTGTGGAGTTAAGACCATGGGGAAGTGCTTCAACTTAAACAACATTTAGCCAGTGGATATCAAAATACTCCGGGTTGTAAGAAGGTCCCCAACCATGTTCGGGAAGAAATCCGGGAATACACGGGAAAAAAATCAATTAAGGAGAATTGTGAGATGTCGGAACAAAGCTACTATGTTGACGATAATGAAGATGATGAATGTGTTGAGATGAATCCTATAAGTGGTGGGATTGAGACAAAGAAAGGAAGTAATAGCAAGCCTTCCAAGACACCAAGGCAAAGAGATCCATTGAATATGTTCTTTACTCCTAAACCAAAAAAAAGGACCAAAGGAGGCAAAGAATACTAAATGAGTTGCGTAAAAAGAGTTGAGAGGAAAGGCTTATATTGACCTAACTAGGTGGTTTTAAGATGCAGGGATTCCTTTCAATGCGACCACTCTTGATAGACCACACTTGGTAGCATTGTTGTTGCCATAGAATATGTTGGTCAATTTGACACCGGATTGAAACCACCTTCCATTCCATGTATGAGTTGAGAGTTCCTTTCCTTAAGAAAGAAGTGGAGACCGAGAAGGCAAATCATGACCATAAGAAGAATTGGAACAAGTAGGTTATTCTATCTTATTCGATGGATCGGCATGATACCAACATCCAAAAGGATATTGTCAACTTTCTTGTAAATTCTCCAACCGGATCAATTTTCATTAGATCGATCGATGTCTCCGAAGTTGGAAAAGATTCAATCATTTTGTACAAGGTTCTTGATGATATGGTGGAAGAGGTTGGAGAAGAGAATGCAATCCAAGGTGTTGATCGACAATGCATCCAACTACCTTAAGGGAAGGTAAGAAAAATGGTTATCAATGCTATAAATTTCTAATTTCTATTATTCGAGTACTTATCCTATTTCTTAGTTCGGCTTTGCTAATTGTCGCCCTTAGGGCGATGGTTAAGATAGAAAAATATTGGAATCAAATAGAATTTGCATTAAATATAGAAAGTTTTAATATATATATATATATATATATATATATATCAAATCATTGAATGATTCTCAAATTATATCCTTCCAACAATAATTTTTATTTCAAAAAACCAAGACCCATGTATCTACTTTCCCCTCCTCTCTCCTTTCTCTACTACTACGTATTGTCTCGCTCTCTCAACACCATAATCTTTAATGGCAATGACCTCCTCATCAATGGAGTCCCTAATTTTACAACTTTCAAATTACAACACACTTATTGTGTTGTAATTAAGGGGCGTTCACGTTGAGTTGTTGTTAAGTAAATCAAACATTGCGTTCACTATCTATCAATGTTCCGATAACAAGTCTGGTTTTTTTTTTTGGAGGGGGCGGGGATAGGTTGGGGTTGGGTTTTTTTGGGGAAATATATAATTTGATAATTGTTCAATAGTTATATATATATTTTTAAATTTTAAATAATTCCCAAATTTAATGCTCCGATTGATTCCAACATTATTCTATCTTAACCGTCGCCCTAAGGGCGACAATTAGCAAAACCGTTCTTAGTTTTAGTTTCTATTTCCATTTTAGGAAATTTGTTGATGGCTAAAAGGCAACATCTCTTTTAGACTCCAAGCACCGCACATTGTATTGATCTTATGTTGGAAGATATTGAAAAAATATTGGAAAGGTCAAGAGTTCTCTAAAGAAGAATATGGCTATCAATGTTTATATCCATAGCTTCGTTGCCTCGTAGATTTGACAAGACAATTCGCGGGCTTGGTGTGATTAGATTTGCTACATCTTTCATCACTCTTTCCTATATTCACAAAAAACAAGAAAAACAATTTGAGGAAGATGAATCTTCTCAAGAATGGAACAAAAGCAAATGGTCAAAGGATGTTGGGATAGCAAGCTATATCTTGCAAGATAACTATTGGAAGAATATTCTTTATGCTCTTAAATTGTCCGGTCCTCTTGTTAAGGTTCTTTGTATGGTTGGTGGAGAAAGAAAACCACCCGGAAGATATATATATATATAAGGTTATGGATAGAGCTAAGGAGGCTATTGCTAATAGCTTTCAACACAAGAAAGACAACTATGTGAAGACATTCAAGTATATTGATACAAGATGGGAATCCCGACTTCATCGACCTTTACAAGGGGAGGGCCACTATTTGAATTTGAAAATCTAATTCAAATACAAATTCTATTGAAAATTGTCATCAAGTGAAAGATGGTTTGTTTAATTGCATTTCAAGGATGAATCCGGATTTAGCGATCCAAGACAAGTTGACTTTTGGATTGCAACTATACAAAAGTGTTGCTGGTCATTAACTAGTTGTCCTCTTTTTCTAAGGCCCTAATTGGTATCAAAAAAGGAATGAAAATTAATACCTAGAGTTTCAAGTTCCTTTTCTTGTTGTTTTATATGAGGCTTTTGAGGGCGGAACTTAAAACTAGGGGTTATCGAATCCAACCCCCCCACAAACCCAAGAATTTGAAACCCCCATCACCCAGAGACCAAAATAATTATTTTATAAAAAGGAAAATTGTTCTATCCATCTCACAAGGGGTGTCAAAGTTTTCATTGATGCATGATGAAGAAAATCTCATTCACCTAGGTGACTCGTGCAGCAGCAACCTCCACCGATGATTTTCCAATCTAGCCACCAATTACACTTCCTCTCTCCTCTCGGACACCAACACTACCCAATTTATCTCTCCTCTTGCCTCCAATCGTTGCATCCGCCTTCGGTCATCAATTTCGGAGAACCCTTACAATGTTGCCGGGCAAACTTCATTCCTCTTTATTGGTGAATTGAAGCCCTCAATGGGTTTATTGTTCAATTGGATATTGTGGAAGGCCAAGGGGAAAGAGGGAGAGGGAGGGGGAGGGGAGATAACCATGCTGTAGTTTGCTCTGGTTCGAATCAATAGTCATCCGATGGGTGATGAAGGAGGTGGATGCCTGGATGGTGATGGGGCTGCTGTGGGGATGTTCTGATTGCGTCCTCTCCATGATGATTATTATTATTAATATTATTATTAGTTTATTATTATTAATTTTTTAGGTGGTCAAAAAACATACGACTTTTAATTTATTAAGTTTTCAATCTTCATAATGTTTAATTTTCAAATAATTTTTAAATTGATTTGATTCCATTCTATAATCGATAGCCAAACAATAAGATTGGAACTTCATTCATTCCTAATATCTACCAAACCTATAAGCTTAAGATTTAATTTCCATTCCTAACCTACCAGGTATCATACCTTGATCTCATTCCATTTCCTTTCTCCACACCAAACAAGGCCTAAGTACAGTACTAACTTCAATTTATTTTTTAAATAGTTGAATGGTGGAATACATATTGATCATCGGCACCAAATTTGAGGAAGTTTTTCGTTAGGATTCTTAGCCTCACCTGTAATGCAATGAGATATGAGAGGAATAGGGATGTTTGCAACATGTAAGTTATGACTTTCAAAATGTTTACATTAGGCAATTAAATAGATTAGTTTATTAGTGAATAATTAAACCTAATTACTTTGTAGCTTCACACCAAGAAGAGAATATATTGCCACAATCCCGATTGAATGCTTTGGTATTTGCCAAATCAAATCATGCACCGAAGAGCAAATGTCGAGAGAAAAGTTCCAAAGATCCCATCCTCTTGAAAGAATTTGATGATAGTAATGAATGGTCGTTAGGAAGAATGGCATATGATTTAGATGGTGATGATTTTGTATTTGAGGGGGATACTTTGCCTTGGCAGAGGAGCTTCTAGGCAAATGAGTCTCGTTATGGAACGAGGCATAAAGGATCATAAAGTACGACTCGAGCTTCAGCGAAGAAGAAATGAAAGCTTCTCGCTCCAAAAAGCCTGCACCTTCACCTCGAAGCCCTTTCCCACCCCTGCACCTTTTTGCTCCTTGAGCTTTTTTCATGTAAGGACACAATATTGGGGATCCATATAATTTGGACAGAAATGTTTATAATACAAATAACTTCGAGGCAAATAGTAAGTTTCGTTCTCCATACCCCAAGGTTCAAAGAAAAGGCAACAAGGTCACTAAAAACCCTCAAGTGGGCTTCAGCATAACTGTATCCTGTAAGGTCCCTTAGCTAAACACTAGTTTCAATCCAATCCTTTTTGACTGACGAACTCCAGAGAAAAGACAAATCAGGTACAGTTTTGGAAAAAGTTGAAATGATGAAAAAGAGAGATACACACTGAGATTAATGAAAAACTACATCCTTGTTTCTCTCTGTCTAAGCTGTACCCCTTTTCTTGTTTCCCTCTCTGTACCAGTATCAACCACGAACTTCAACTGGGTTTCTCTCTAAGAGTCCAGGTATACTAGCATTCACTAAATATTCAGTCATATCTCAACTCAGCAAGTTAATGTAGAATAAATCCTATCTCTACACATAATATTACATCAGAATTGCAGCTTCAATAGATCTCAGACAAATTAGCTGCACACTGTCCTCAGCAAAAAGCACAATTTACCAAACACAAGCATAATACATCAACACAATACTGCATAATCCACAGCTCAAAAACCTCCTTCCATTAATTTATACATCAGTAACTGCTCTTATCATCAATAATGAAGTACCAAGAAACTTCTCAAATGTAATTAGTCAATTACAAAACCAAGCATTGAATAGAAAAGTAAACATCCATAAACCCGGAAAATGACCCTCTCAATCAAGAAACAAAAACAGTAAAGAACAATCAAACATAGCAGCAATACCTGTTGAAAAGAGAGAACATCTGACCGAAACCGTGTTCTTTCCCTTTATCGCATTTGATTGACTTGGGCACATTTGGAACGCTAACCCCTCCAGGCAAAACGATCTCCCGGCACTGATCCTCATCAATTTCAATCAAATGCGAATCATCTGAATCCCCTTTACAGTATTTAAGCCTCAGATCCTCAGAAATATCATACCCTTTCCCAATCGATGCGATTGCTACCTCGGCCGCTTTTGCCGCCGATAGTTTCAATGCCATTATGCTCGCATCACTCAGAATCTCCCACTAAAATCCGTAATTTTTTTCTCCTTTTCAGCCAATTTTGAGCTCGTAGCAAAAATTAGAACTCAAACTTCGAATCCAATAGGCAAGAACAGCTGTGAATTCGTGGGGAACTCAGCTACGAAGCTTTGGCAGTAAGCTTAGCAAGGAGAAAGTCGTAGTTCCGAGAAACATGCAAAAGATGATGCTTAACAGAATTAGCAAGCAAATGCAGTTCAATCTCAGATCCTTGAAGCTTTTGAGGAGAGAGAAAGGAGGGCGAGAAACCCTAAAATGGCGATGTTAGAGAGAGGAGCAGCAGAGGAGAGAGAAGAAGGGAGGGCGCTGAAGAGTACCAGCGGCGGATTAGCTGCTTTGTTTTGACTGACCAAAAAGCTCAGCTTTTGGGGGGTTGGGAAGAGGGAAGAGGGAGTCGGGAGAGTATATTTATTATTTATAATTAATAATAATAAAATTGTAGTTGGAGGGACAGGGAATGGTCAAAATCTTGGATGGGTCAATATTCAAATGATCAAATCTAGGATTGTGGATGAAATTATATTGCCTAATAGTGTCGATAAACTGATGGTAAGATGGGATGTCACGTCAATCAATATATTGGTAACCTTTGTATATTTACAGGTGAGTGAAGTTCAAGCACTTATTTAATTAAGTGAGACTTTTTGACTTGCTAAACTTCATCATCATCACTATTTTCTCTCCCCGTTAATCTTTATCCTCACAAGAAATTCTTTCATCTTTCGTTCGTCATTCATCGCCGTATCATCTTTCTACTTTCTACTTCTATCATTGCATCATCTTTCAACTTTCTACTTCTATCGTCGCATATTTACGATCTTGTGTTTGAATTTATCGTTCTATTCGTTCATCGTTGTCATCAAAATATTCGTCCATCGTCAATGATATACTCGGTTCATCGTGATATTCGTTCATCGTTCATCGTCGATCTTTTGAGATGGAAATGGTGGTAATGGAAAAACACCGAGCATACTAATGGAGGAATTTGTGGCGGAAAGAGGTAAAGATGTTCCGATTTTTGTTTTATAAACCCTAATCTTTTAGGAAGTTTAATTTTTCTAACATTCGAAGTATATTAATACTAATATTAATAGCTTGTATGCACGACTACTTATGATGAGTTCATGTAATAAACTAATTGTAATTATCGGAATAATATTTATGCCACTAATAATGTTATGTATAAGTGACTAATTATATTTGGAACTATTTATGTTATTTAATATACTATTATACGACTAATTATATATTTCGTTTGTGAGTGTTTAATAGAAAATAATGTGCAACCGAGTACATCTTTCATATATGACTATTTGTTTAATATGTCAAGTACATGACTAATGGATTACATTTATTATAATTTATGATGAATTAGAATAATTATAAGGCATTTATATGACTAATAATATTAATAGTCAGTGACTAATCATATTTGAAATACTTCAAAGACTATTCGTGTAGTTAGTCATGTGTGGCCACTTGAAAGTACATTAAAATATGACTCGATAATATTATGATTGGGTGACTAACAAATACTCAATGTTATTGAGGTATTTATATAATATGTTATTATACAAATGATAATATCTCATAAGTATGACTATTTAAAATATATTCGTGTGTTAAAACAAATATGACAACGAAAATGTGTATATATGACTAATAGTATTACCAATGGATGACTAATAATACTTGAACCTCCTCTATTTCATGTAACATGTTAGTATATGCATAATAATGTTTTGGATGTATGACTCTTTTTATTACTATTATTTGTTAATTTGTTACTCGTTTAATATATCACTATAACTAATTGTGTTTTATATATATGATAGTTGCTGAAGTTGAAAATCAAGAACTCGTGGAGAATTCCATTCGACCTTTGCTTATTGATTATAAAACAAACATGGAGGGTCTACTAGTAGTAGATAATCATGAATCGGATGACGAATCGAGAGGATCTTTAGTTGGATATTGCATGGGCACATTTTATAAAATACATGATGTATATTGTCATCACTCACAAGCTATTGGATTTAACATGAGAAAATCAACCTAGAGAAGGATGCGAAGGGAGTATCAAAAGGTATGTGAGAAGTATTTCTTATGTTCTTATGCTCGGTTTCACATCTTGTACACTCGCAAACAAAGTTACCACTAAAAATAAAGATTCTACTCGCTAAACAGAGAAGAAAAAGGTATACTCGCATTATTGAGGGAAAAGTTGAATGCACATGGGAAATATGTAATTGTTGGACATGTTGTGTCCCATAACCATCCATTGGTATGTTCTGAATTAGGTCATTACCATAGCTCGGAGTGGAAGATGACTACAGAGAAAGGCAAACACAATTGAGGAAATGACTACTTCAGGAATTAGTCTAGTATATTCATATCATTATATGTGTAATGAGGCTGGAGGTGAACAAAATCTTGGACATACTTTAAAGAACCATTATGATTTTGTCCATAAGTTGAAAATGAAAGCAATTGAATCTAGTGATGCTCAAACTATCATCGACATCTTGCACCAACAAGCCATGGAAGATAATGATTTCTTTTTTAGAGTAAAATTGGATGGGTTGGGTAGGTTAAGTAATGTATTATAGAGAGAATTGATGATGAAGGAGGATTATGAGATTTTTGGAGACATGGTCATTTTTGACACCACTTACGTAACAAACCAATATAACTTGATATGCGCTCCATTCGTTGGAATAAATAATCATTGGAAGACTGTCGTGTGTTGGTTGTACATTTATTTCTAATGAAAGAGTTGAATCCTTTGAGTGGCTACTTGAAATGTTCAAGAAATCTATGGCTGAAAAGTGTCCTATAACCATTTGTACTAATCAAGATCAAGCAATGAATAATGTTATCAAATTATTCCGACTTCTTTTCTTTTAGTACATGACTATTACTTGTATGTTTTGTATTTGGTTTTGATTGTATTGTTACCTATGACTTAATTTTTATTTATTTTTGGTATCCGAGAATGACTATATAAAATATATTAAGCAACTGTATTTATTAACTTTTATGTGTATTCTAGGTATTCCCGTCAACAAGATATAGATTATGTCTTTGGCCTCTACAACAAAATGTTGTGTCCCGATCTGGATCTCTTAAAAGAGACTGTTCATTTAAGGATAATTTTAATAAATGTTTGAATGATAATTGTGAGGCAGAAGGTGAATTTCATGAAATGTTGAACAAAATGATCACCCTTTATGATCCGAAACAAGATTTATGGTTTACTCGATTGTATGATTTAAGGGATATAAGTGGTGCCCAACATTGAGGAAGGATTTTTTCTCGCTGGCATATTATTATCACAAATAAGTGAGAGTACTAATCATGCAATTTGCTTCAAGGCAAATAAAATCATCATTCTAACAGAATTCTATTGGATATTTAATGCAACGGTGAAACGTTGGAGAAATATTGAAGAAAACGATAAGTTTGATTGTTCGAGTTGTACTCCCCATTCCGATTTCCCTATGACAGAATACTGGAGCATGCATCGGAGGTACGCACCCTCTTTAATATATTATGGGTGCAAAGTAATAAACTATCAAAGGGTGACTAAGCAAACTATTATATGATGACTTCATATGTTAATTGCATGTGAATTTACCATAACTTTAACATTACTTAATACATGTCCGGCATGTATACACCTTAAGCCTCTTTAGAGATTTTGAGTAAGAATTTAAGGAAGTTATGGGTGCATATGTGAGGATCCTAGCATCCGATCGACCAACCCTTATTTATGAAGTAACAATAGATTATAGATTCGCCAAATCTCACGAAGTTTCATACACTCCAATTTCGGGACAAGTATCACGTATGTGTAAAAATTATGAGGAGTATGGATGACTATGTTTTCTTCGTATTAGGATGCTCCACATGCATTAAATTTTTCGTATACCTGAAGCTTACCTTCCTACAAATTTTCCGTATACAAAGGTTGAAGTATGAGCTAACAAAAAGAATGCAAAGTCTTCGGATCAAATAACACCCTTTGATTGGTGGCGTCATACCACGACTAAAGACCCGTATAATCATGATTTGAGGGCTCAAAACTCGTAGAATCTCATCGAGTTTTGAACAAGGATACAAATGGATTGTTGAAGGTATAAATCGAATATTGTCCGCTACATTGTTGAATAATGAGCAGAGCAATGAACCGTTGTCAAGTGCACCACAAATTTATTTTGGATCCTGGAAAAACAATCACAAAGGGGAGATCACGAAGAATTAAAAATCATTTTCAATTAAAAAGGTAACCAACCACTAAAAATGTAGTTATAGAAGAATCAACAGCTAACCATGCCCATGAATTTGGGATGAAGACACCAAGGCGGAAATTGTTTTAATAGTTTCGGACTTTAACATAATGACTATCATATTTCTTATTTTAATGTTCTTATTCTTGTTTCAGGAATGATTAGTCACTCGTTTGTAGTATTAAATGTTACGTTTAATGCACTTTGATGACCATATTCACATGACTACACAGTTAGTCATGTGTTAAATATATAATTAGTTATATATTAACCTAACATAATTAGTTGATACCTAGCTACGTCTGACTACACAATTAATCATATGTGAAATATATAATTAGTCATATATTAACCTAACATATTAGTTAATAACTAGCTACATAATTTGTTGTGTATTTAATTTTCTTGTCACAATTTTCTATAAATAGTCAGTACGAAATATGTAATTAGTCATATACTAATCTATGAACATATAAGATAGACATGTCTAAATATGATTAGTCATCCATAAATAGTATTATTAGTCTCGTAAATGTAATTCTGATAGTCACAAATTAATTTAATACATGAATTCGACATAAATAGTTATGTATGCAATCTATTAATAGTCATATTAATATACTTCAAATGTCTATGAATATGTTTTCAATACATAAATTTTTCATAACAAGTCACATATGAAAAACAAAAATAGTCATAATATAACTTACCCCCTATCATATAGTTATGGTGATGGTCAAATAGTCATGTATGTATTGTCTAATAGTCAAACATTGAATTCATTTTATAACCAAATTATACATTGAAATATTTTAAGATGACCAATAATGAATATAATATGTTTATACATTGAAACCAAAAAATGTACATCATGAAAGTAATAAGCCAAAAAGTATCAACATATTTATGATTGTCAAGATATTCAATATGTTGATGACATGTGTTGATACAAACTACATTGAAAATATTCTTCGATCAAGAGTGGTATAAAAAGCTGTGTCACAATCACATTGGAAAGAAAAAATAATTAAGAAAGTATAATCACATTCATTATTATATAAAAATGATATTTCTAAAATCCAATAAGGGTGACTAAATTTTAATGTGAGAAATAAACATTTATTGTGACTCTTAATACATGGAGTGTGACTAAAAATTAGTTAGGGAGACTTTAATAGTAATCACAGCTTAATGAATCATTAATCACCTCTGAATTAAGAGATCACTTTAGTATAAATTATTAATCATATCAAAACCTTTATAAATTCACTTCTAAAGAAGTCCATCTTAAAATAATTTTTATGTAATAGAGTCTCACACCAAAATTAGTGTACAAAAATATTGAAAATGATCACGATTGAAAATTTACCACATCCACATGCTAGAACCGAATCGGACGAATGCAACGCTCGTGCCACATATCGAGGTTGACCTTGAATTTATTTATGTAGTCAACATTATCATCGTTGCTTGCAACAATATTCAACAATGTATCCTTCCAAACAAATAAATCTAATGAGTTTTACATGAATACAATTAATTAAAAGTCAACCAAAAAATATGGTTTCATATGATTCATGTACCATGTGTTGGTTACCAAAAGAAAACTTGACAATATCTCGGGAATAACACGTTGTTCTTCATTGAACAAGAAGTACCAACGTTCTACTATAGAGGTAAATATCATCTCACCGGTGATCGGTGACATAAAATTTGATTGGTGGACCATATGAACATATGTGAAAAGCAAGTTCCTCCCTATAATAAAAAAAAATAGTAATTTGTATCCAAGAATACAAATTATTAAACGAGACCGTATCAAATAAGAGTTATTATAAACAGACTTAATTAAATGTGACTTTGTAAAGGTTTTAATATGACGAATAACTTATATTAGAGTGACTTTTTAATTCGGGAGTGACTAAATAATTCATCAAGAGGTGACTTCTGTTAGAATTATCCCTAAATGAAATATTAGTCACCCACTATGTATTTTAAGTCATCATAAAATTTTTTCCCTCACCATAAATTTTATGTTATTAAGAAGTAAATAATAATTCATCAAGAAGTGATTTTTGTTAGAGTTGCCCCTAAATGAATTATTAGTCACCCTCTATGTATTTAAAGTCACTATAAAAGTTTCTATAAAAGTATGTATATTCAATTAACACAAGTTAGTGGTTGGTAATCTTAACAAATATATGTACGTGTATATCTAATTCATAAATAAGATAAACAAACAATCGTACATAACATCCATCCTTTCATCTTCAAGAACACAGTAGTTAGGAACTTCCATCTCTAACTAGGCTATCTTTGGCCTTACAATATGAATATAAGACCTTATAAATTTTTATATGTTAAACACATTAACCCATTGTCCCCATATGCTAACTTAATTGATTGATCTTTTCCGGATGAGGAACCATTCATGGAATCAACCACATTTTGCATT
Source organism: Talinum fruticosum (assembly GCA_021018815.1). NCBI lineage: Eukaryota > Viridiplantae > Streptophyta > Magnoliopsida > Caryophyllales > Talinaceae > Talinum > Talinum fruticosum. The sequence continues at coordinate 3,013,114 of JAITYX010000006.1, read as the reverse complement.
ATATCATTTAGTTCAATATCTTCCTCTCTTAGAACCTCATAAAGCCTTCGATTTATGTCTTGTGAGAGAAGTGGAAAGATGGAATGTCTTCGATTAATTTCTTAATTGCCACAACTCTATCAACAAACCCAACAACATATTCCCAATATTTGGGATCTGCTAATATATTCCGGCTTTGACATGGAATATTATCAAAGTTAGATGCCAAAGACTTTACTACTTTGGGATGAATATAATTCTTCTCTTTAATATTCGCCAAATGCTTTTCCATATGTTTCAGCTATAAGTGCAAAGTCTCTTTTGAGGAGAAGTTCACACATGTATTTCTGTTAAGAATTTAAATTTTATCAACAACGAAAAAATAATTCCATAATCAAACAATGGTTACTATATATGCATGTTTTGTAGTCGTAAGGGGTGACTAATTATCAAAATGATTGTAACTCTTCAAGGATGCAATTTGGGGGAGGGGATCAATGAACTATTAGGTGACTCATGATCCGAGATTGGGTGACTAATATTTATTAATGAATATTACTTTTATTAAACATGATAAAACTTACCCCCATTGTCACTTTGTTAATTTCTTCATTAGTCATGAGATGACTAGGTAACTCAAACCGTGTACATGAACCGATAATTAATGTTTGATGTTGCATGCACATGGTAAGCCAATGATCGTACCATGTTGAGTATTAGCACGACTTATTGGGTTTTTTTAATAAAAACGGCCGTGCTAACACTAGTTTCTACCTCATCATGTGTCCTACTTTTTATCCTTTCCTTAGTTCAATGTTAGATTAAAGGTAAAGTACAAGGCTCTGGAATACCCCTAAATTGTACTATGTGGAATTATACCAACTGTAGGATTAGAATGCACCCGAAATATTTGGACAATCGGGGTTTTTTGGATCCTTGCTTTGTAGCCGATAATGCCTTCACATAGTCTATCTAAAACATATTGGAACCAATCAAACTTTCGGATAAGATGAACATTATCGACATCTCTTAGTACTCTAAAATCCACTGGTTCTATTTAATGTAGGAGTTAGGAAGCTAGATAAGGCATACAAGTACAAAAGACTACTTGAATTTGCCTCCGCTCCCCTTTGTAGTGTAATCCTGCATCGCTCCTAGAAAATCGAGTAGACGAATAATACCGTTGACCCAAACCTTTATTGCCAAATCTCTCTTAAATGCATGTCTTTTGATTCTCTACATCGTGATGTCTCCCCTACACTTATACTAGGATTTCTGGGAGACCAAATATGTCACATACATCATCGGCTATGATAGCTATGTCTTTCTCAGGACCAATAAACTAATGAGAAAAATAGAATGAAGGTTGAAATTATTAATCAACCAAGGCATAATCGCCATTGAGGTCTCTACTAGTGACATCCTACAAAGACCTCTAAATCTAATGTATTTAATCTCAAGCTTTCGATCCTTATTGAGAGACTAGATGAAGTTTACTGATGCTAATTGGTTTACATCTCCCTTGTAGAACCTTCTTCCCGTTGCCTCTACTTTTCTCATTAGTTTATGTGTTAATATCAACCTCTTTTTCTTTCTCTATATCTAATGCCATACTTGATGTCTTGTAAACATAAAATTTTTAAATCAGTATACTAAAACAAAAAAACATTCTACATAGTCGTTGTTCTTCTAACCTCCTCCATAACTAAATGCAACAAACAATCTTTAACTCAATAATCAATAAAAAAATTCACGGCAATTTAACCACTCATACTTGTGGGTTGTCTTCTTTTCCTTTTGCGGTTGTACATGTTAACAATTTTCTACAGTCACCCTCTTTGAAGACTCGGGTATAACTCGTATCTTTTTATAGTTTTGATTCTAAGTCATTCTAAGCTTTTAAAAACTCATATCTAAGTTTTCATTATTTTCTTACCCATTCAAAAACCACTCATCAAGCATAACATTCTTAAGTGGGTTTCTAATTCACTCAAAAACAACTCGGAACAATGACATGAGTAAATAATTTCTCAAACACTTTAAATTTTGAGTATCGACTTTATGTTCTAATTGAAATTGAATTACAATGTTAATTCTACTTTCTAACTCAGTCTATTTATTGAAATTATTTACTTGATTAAGTTTATGCATTCCGATTCTTTATTCTTACTAACTTGATCATTTTAAGGATTGACTCAAGATGGAATTTGAAGCTAATGAATATTAGACTTAGAAAATGACATTATTTTAGGTTGAAGATAATTAAGTGCTTAATTATTATCTTTGCCTAATATTGGACCAAAGTATTTTTATACTTTGAGTAACACTTTGATTTGCTTTTGCAGAGTTGATTAAATAAGCCTAATCCATTTTTGAAAAGCAAAAGAAACCGGTTTCTAGCAGTTAAACACCAGCAGACGTAAATTAACCATTTCCGGATATGGCTCGAACACAATGTTAGGGTTATTTGTTTCCAAATCCAGTAAACTTCAACTTTGTATCCAATGGTTGTTTCCACCCCGAATTCAGTCACAACCGGAGGGATGAACTACTATTTGAGCCAAGGACCACTACATAACGTTCACATCTCAACAGATCCTTTTATGAGTAACTCGGACTAGCCGTTACGATGGCTATTGAAGCTCACCAATCCACAACAAGTCACAATGGTTATTCTTCTCTACTGTGTATAAATAGAAGCCACTCCACAAGACTTGAAGATTACTGAACACATTGCTTAACACTTACTTAGTGCATTCTTACTCAATGTTCAACTTACAACTTCAATTATGTAATTCTTACTTTCGAGTTGTGCGTAAAGTCTAGTAATCACTTATAGTCTTTCTAATTTCTTCTAAGTCCCTTGACTAAGGGTTAACTCAGCTCATTTATCCCTAACTGTAAAGGATATCTCCGTTAAGAAGTACTAGATTAGATAAGAGAATTTATGAGTTTAGGAAAATCTGTAATTGAATTGTCTACGGGAGCAATTATGTAAAGAGTCGAGTCCTTATATTTTGTGGATTCAAAATAGTGGATTTGACTTGATACTTGGATTAGCACTGTCCGTGGTTTTCTCGCTCCAGGAGGATTTCCACGTATTTCTATGTCTACTGCACTTTTTGAGTTCATTCTAGACTTATTATTACTTTCTAAGTTTGTTTTGTGCAAAATAGTTTGTATTTTCTGAAAAATCTTCCATTACCCTATTCACACCCCTCTAGGGTGACTTAGTCTTTCCAAGAGCAAACCTTCACTCTTATTTAAGGTGTCGGTTTGCTTTTTCTTTTCTACCATGTCTCCAAGAGGAATTGAATCATTGGGGCTATGAGATTTATTTAGACCTCGATTGTTTTATAAATAAAAAAATTATAAATATTAGATTAGAAATGACAATATATAATTAGTCATATTTGTAACGCCCCTAATCCCCATTACTTAATAATCCCCTCATTAGGGACTATTACGTAAGGTCGCAGCTGAAGGTAACGATCAAAGGCGCTACCGCCGTCCTAAAAATAGGACAAGGCTAAATAATTTGAAATAAAAATGAAGTACGATTTGTGCATCCACTGTTATATTTCCATTAGGAGTAACTACTTATTACCCAAGTAGCTAGGTCATCCCAAAACACAGAGTTACTCGGTTTAGCAACGTAATATTTATACAACCTAGACTTTTGTTTATTCCACAAAATAATATGCAACGTATAGGAATTCCCAAGGTCATACCTAGACCTCGGTTGAGGGTAAAATCACCGTGAGAGTCTATGTACCTTCGGATTTGCGAGTGTCACGTGGTCTGTCTAGGGTTTGCCTTCGTCGGACTTAGTAAATGGTTGATTGTTCACCCATGCTTCTTCCTTAAACAAAAACAAGTAAAATATTTGGAAGAGTGAGTCGAAACTCAATACGAACATTCCTGCACTCGTAAAATAACTTTGAAGAATATATTGATTGAGCGCGCGCATTTCAATTCATTTTAGTTTGAAATCGTGGGGAGAGAAGATAAGTAAAATTGCTTGCTGGTTATTATCTCGGAAGTGGAACCCCTTGGTAATTGATACGATCGTTGAACAGGTGTGACCCCCGGCCGATCGATAACCCGAGTTGACGCCGCGCGAGTATAATTGGCGGGCCTAAGCCCTTGGTAATTGATAATTGGGCGGGGACCACTTAATTAGGTGGCAAAACTTGCCTTGTAAATGATTCATTATTAATTGCATATATGAGAAATGTTGAGATTTGATGAAACATGTGAATTTTCGAAGGGCACGAGCAATGCACGTACTCGAACCGAGAATATTTGTTTCTCCCCTTTTGCGTAAATTTGAGTCAAGACATGCTCGGCAATGTAGTGGCCTTATTTCTATTTAAAATGGATTTCTAGGGTTAATAATGTTTTCTTGAGTTTTAATGCTTGAGTTTGTATAAGCTTTAACAATATATTTCATTTCCTATATTCGTATGAAAATAGATTAAACTAATGTTTGTATTACTCAGCTTTACTGCGTTTATTGAATACAATTTATATTAATTAAAGAAGTTGATTAGGCTAATTAGATACTCGATGATTTTGGTGTAATTCAATTTGTTAGCGGCTTTGGATTGAAAATGGTATATATATATATATATAAATATAAACAATCACTTATTCCTAATTTATTCCTTACTTATCGAATTTAAACCCATAGCTAAGCGATTATTCAATCTACCGATGCCTTTCCATAGGTAGGCCTTATAATTACCCAAATTGCTCAAAATTTCATTCATATACCAACTTAAGGTCATGAGCCTTATTCTCACAATAACATTCACATTCACAATCGCGATTAGGCAAACCTAATGCTCAATTATTTTCCATGCCCGTACACTTGTACATTATCGAATTTCAACTTCTACGCACACATTCTCCTTCGTTTGCTCAATATAATCATTTCCAAAATGTAATAGTTCCACCCAATTGTTCCATTCGCTAATAAAACCTCCTCAATCTCTTTCGTTAATTCATAATTTCCCAAAAGGAATCACATTTATTCACATTCGTACAATCAATTCACCACAACACCAAACCCAAATCCTCTATGCCAATTCGAATTTTCCCCAAATTAATCTTTAAGTTCACTACACAAACATGTCTATAAATCCGATAATTCAATTTCACAACTACAACAACTAAGTAAATGACAAACTGTAATAATTTAGGGTTTGAGGTTTTACCTTCGAATTCACGGAGGAGTCAAGGAGAGGAAGGAGAGGATGTTGGTGGTGCCCAGTAGCTCCGGCGATTGTGGGGCAGCACCGGCGTCGAGCTCGACGACCGAGCCGTAGTTGACGGTTGGGCAGCAGAACGGGTCGCGGCGGAGGTGAGGCAGGGCACCCGCCTCCGTGCGTGAGAGAGAGAGGGAGTGATGGCGAGAGACACCAGGCGTCCCCGGACGACGCCGGCGTCGGCTTCGGCCGGCGTTGGTGGCGCTTGGTGGTCGCAAATAGGGCCGCAGATGGAGGCAAGGGCGGCACGCGAGGGAGAGGGAAAGAGCGACCGCGTGAGCTAGGGAAGGAGGGAGGCCGGTGGCCTTTGGCCGGTGCTAGCGCCGGCTTTCGTTTGGCGTTGGCGGTACCGGTCGCCGGAACCAGCGTGACCGGGGCTTGGAGAGGCAGAGCAACGACAGGGGAGAGGCAAAGTAACGCGAGGGAGCGAGAAAGAGAGCCACCGCGTGAGACGCCTAGCGCCGGCTTCGGCCGGCGTTGGTGGCGTCCGGCGGTCAGGCGTGAGCCGGCCACAACAGAGCGAGAGGCGAGAGGGGATGAAGGAGGGAAACAGAGGAAGCGGGGAAAGGGAAGAACGAAGGAGCACGGGAGAGAGAGGATGAGCTCGAATATTTTTAAGTCTGTCTAACCTTCCAGAGACTTCCTTCTCTCGGATTTTTCCTTACAAAAATCTGATTTAATTATTTGATTATTTTGATTTATTTATTTATCTACTTATTTTGTTTTCTTTTATTGTTACTTTTAATTTTGTTTTAATAATGATGTTCACAAATTAAAATCTCATTATGAGATTTTTATTAGGGCCACTTCGTCGCCTTAGCCGCATAACATACGGATAAAAATAGTTTAAATATAAGATATCGAATTGAAGTGCACACGCTCAATTATATAAATAGTGTAATTAATAAAATAAATATTGTGATTTAAAATAAATAATGTGATTTAGGGTCGGGTTGTTACAATATTATAATGTACACTACAAGTGTAAGTAATTACTAGAACTTATATATACCTCTCTTTATTAGTGGCAACCTTCTATATCACACTGATTTCTAAGCTACTCGTTTTGTACCCATCTTAAACCTATTATATGAAAATAATTTTTAAACATATCCATGAATGAATGAATGACTGATACAATAAAATTAATGAAAACATTATACGATGGTCATTGTTATCTCAATAATATATGACTATTGCAAATAAGCACTTGACATAAATTGGGTGACAAATTATAAGCAAACTAGGTGATTATTAAATGATATATGGATGACTTTTCCAAAACATATTCATGACTACTAATTTATTTAACTAGGATACGATTGACATGAAAAAATAGACTAAAGAAGTTAAATGTTAGTTGTTTCATGTATAGAATTTAATGTATATAATTATAAGACTAATGTGTATGACTTTTTACGACAAATTTATGAATTGAGCACATTTAGTAACATTCGAGGTATGTTAATCTGACTATTAATAGATTACATGGATAAGAATTTATGATGAATTCATGAATTTAAACTAATGACATCCTACTAATTATAAAACATGCATTCTGATGAACAACTAGGATACCTGAATATATATCTTACAATTATATGTTTAATGTGCTTATACATTTAATGTGCTTTTGTGATCATATTAGTCATATGCTAAATATATCACTAGACATATATGAACCTAACATAATTAATCAATACCTAGCTACACAATTGGTCATATAGTAATATATAATTAGTCATATATTAGCCTAACATAATTAGTCTTATACTAAATATCCCATTCAAGCATCTAATTACACAATTAGTCATATACTAAATATATAATTAGTCATATATTAGCCTAACATAATAAGTCATATACTAAATATCCCAACCACTCGTATGGTTACACAATTAGTTATATATTAGATATATAATTAATCATATATTAGCCTAATTATATAATTAATTATTACTAAATATCCCGACCAGTCATATGATTACACAATAGTCATGTACTAAGGCTCTGTTTGATTCATGGAAAATAGGTTGGAAAAAAAATAAATTGGGAAAGTAATTTTCTTTCTAGTGTTTGAATTAAAGAAAATTAGAAGGAAAAAAATCTGATGGAAAATAGAATGGAAAATCGAAAAAATTTACTTAAAAACTTTCCTTCCAAAATTGGAAGGAAAAAGTCAGAAAGCAAAGAAAAGAAATGCGTCCGTGAGCCCCGATGAACGTCGTTACTGCATCACCCCGACCTTGTTGCCCTCCTCGTCGGCTCGGCTCCACCAAGCACGACCACTTTTCCTAGAAGCTTTCCGACGACCCCAACCCGCACACCTTGGCGCCTCCGCCGCCGAGTACACGTCGATCTTCGAGCATCGGCAGCCGGCTTCCCGGCGGCCGACCTGGACAGCCGGCCCACGTCGGCTTTGGTGAGGTTGAAGCGAGCCGACGCAGTCTGGACCGCCCCGCTCTGGATGGTTTGCGTCTTGTGGGATGACCGATACCGCGGCGGACTGGAGGGGAAATCGGCGAAGCGGATCCTGCAGTAGCAGCTGGGATTATAACCCGGATCCGAGCGGACGGGAAGCGAATGGCGAGATTCCCGATGACTATTCGCACGAACCGGCAGGGATCCATATTGAAGAAGTGTCTGTCAAAACCCAAAGGGAGAATTGCGATTGATTGTTGGATTGTTGTTGTTGTGGGTTGTTGTGGGAGCAACCATGGAGAAGAGAGGAAAGAGAATGAGGAGGTGGGGGAGATTTTTAAGGGGGTGGGAGGAGGGAGGGGGAGGGAAACAGGCTGGAATTAAGTGGGAAGTGGATTGAGGAGAGAGAAAATAAGGAAAGCGTGAGTGCGGATGAATAAGGAG